>JAXIVJ010006345.1:0-67482 GCA_036785665.1 Chirona hameri | reverse complement strand
AACCTTCCAATCGGTACAGAGGCACCCCCACCCCCAGACACACACCACCCCCGGGAGAGAGCCAGAAGGCCAGAGGCAGAGGCCCGTGCAAGGACAGGCCTGTGGCCCGGGCCCACACCCACAACCAGCAGGACCCCACCGGGGAAATGGGACCGGGAAGGTGGAGGACCGTTCATACTACCTGCAAAGGCTACCACTAGGCAACATCCTGGGCGGCCCCCACCCGCGCCGCCTCGCGTTTTACCGCGGCTCAACTCCGCGATGCGGCGTCCCCTCACCACCGGGCAGGCGTGCGAGCCGTCGACCTCGGAGCCGGCGGCTCACACGCCCGGCCGGCCGACCGGCCCCCAGCTCTGCTGAGGGCCGGTTTCGGTTTACCCGGGTGGGGAAAGGGCGGGGGCCTGATATGCGTAGTTAATTGCAACACTGGAGCTGAAGTTGTTCCAGAATTATTTTTTTTGTGCTTAGAAATCGCCACGTCTGAGTGGATTGGTTGCATGGCGTTTAAGTTGTTAAATAATTTATAGGCAAAAACTCTAAGCGTGTGTTGTCTGCTAACCGTTCTTGAGAAAGGGATGATTAAGGGTATTCGGTTGCGATTGTTGCTTATATCAACAGCACGAGGTTCAGTTATCAGTTGAAGGTTGTTCTACAGGCTGTAACGAGTTTGCACATATGCCATTTGCCAGCCTCTTTGCCCTAACGTAAGCGGTAGCATCGGTCATCTGAAAAGTTCCGAGATTTCCACAAAAAGGACATTTGCAACAAACAAAAAAACTCGACAAATTTCAAAAATATTATATATCTGATATGCTCATGAGGTAAGCTTTCGAATGGCATGCCTCTCATCTCTTGAACCCTCGACACCTTATAACGAACCGTGCGGGGCTTTGAAACGTCGTCTCCACGAACATCTGGCGGGTGCAGAATGCGAATGAGCTTTGCTGTTCATGAGTGCAGTACATACGTGTGTGGCTGTGTGTGTGTGTGTGTGTGTGTGTGTGTGTGTGTGTATGTGTGTGTGTGTGTGTGTGTGTGTGTGTGTGTGTGTGTGTGTGTGTGTGTGTGTGTGTGTGTGTGTGTGTGTGTGTGTGTGTGTGTGTGTGTGTGTGTGTGTGTGTGTGTGTGTGTGTGTGTGTGTGTGTGTGTGTGTGTGTGTGTGTGTGTGTGTGTGTGTGTGTGTGTGTGTGTGTGTGTGTGTGTGTGTGTGTGTGTGTGTGTGTGTGTGTGTGTGTGTGTGTGTGTGTGTGTGTGTGTGTGTGTGTGTGTGTGTGTGTGTGTGTGTGTGTGTGTGTGTGTGTGTGTGTGTGTGTGTGTGTGTGTGTGTGTGTGTGTGTGTGTGTGTGTGTGTGTGTGTGTGTGTGTGTGTGTGTGTGTGTGTGTGTGTGTGTGTGTGTGTGTGTGTGTGTGTGTGTGTGTGTGTGTGTGTGTGTGTGTGTGTGTGTGTGTGTGTGTGTGTGTGTGTGTGTGTGTGTGTGTGTGTGTGTGTGTGTGTGTGTGTGTGTGTGTGTGTGTGTGTGTGTGTGTGTGTGTGTGTGTGTGTGTGTGTGTGTGTGTGTGTGTGTGTGTGTGTGTGTGTGTGTGTGTGTGTGTGTGTGTGTGTGTGTGTGTGTGTGTGTGTGTGTGTGTGTGTGTGTGTGTGTGTGTGTGTGTGTGTGTGTGTGTGTGTGTGTGTGTGTGTGTGTGTGTGTGTGTGTGTGTGTGTGTGTGTGTGTGTGTGTGTGTGTGTGTGTGTGTGTGTGTGTGTGTGTGTGTGTGTGTGTGTGTGTGTGTGTGTGTGTGTGTGTGTGTGTGTGTGCGTGTGTGTGTGCGTGTGTGTGTGTGTGTGTGTGTGTGTGTGTGTGTGTGTGTGTGTGTGTGTGTGTGTGTGTGTGTGTGTGTGTGGCTGTGTGTGTGTGTGTGTGTTTGTTATTGTACGTACATGCCAGTTGCCTGCCACCCCTGTTACCCATGACTTCAGGCATGACAAACCGCTATGCTACTGGAAGCTCTTACGAACAATGCAATTGTGGACACTATCAACTTCGATAAAACGCCTATGAACTTTGATTATAAAACATGAATTGAATATGTGCAGAAGGCAGAAAGCGGAGGTTAGCGACGGTTGTCGACACCATTTTACCCTCAAATTAAAACAACGGATTTCAAATTTAAATCACGGAACTTCAAATTAAAACCAGGGAAGTTCGAATTAAAGCAAAGGAACTTCAAATTTAACGAGGGAACTTCACAAATTAAAATTAAAGAAATTTACATTAAAATCCAATGATAACGTTAAATGAGCGGTAATCTCTGTGGCTTCTGTGGTCATAACTTGGATCAACTATTGAGGTTTCTCATGAACTTGGTCATGTAGGTATCCTTTTTAACAATATTGTAAAATTGTGCTGAGGTCTGAGGGTACTATATTTCCATACGTAATGATATGAGTGTTCGACGGGCGACATAAAAAATAACCACTTCGTATTTTTACCCAGGTGGCAAATTCGTCCGGTGCAAGGTAAAATAACCACCTGGGTACATTTTCTATCGGGGTAGGTAGAATTGTGTTTTCGACAGGTAGTTCGTTTTGGTGCAAGAGGCCTCAGGTGAGACAAATATATTGGTGGTTTGTGACCTGCAAAATTTCCCCAAAAGCATCTCTTACATCTTTTTCATTATATGATTAATTAATTTTAATAATAATAAAGAAAAACACAACTTAACACGCGCACTGGAGGGGGAGGCGGACCGCCCCCCGCCTTAAGATCTCGACGCCCATAAGAGCCACAATAACGAAATTTGTAAGGTAGAGAGGTGCTGCAGGGATCTCTTGTTTTGTGAAAATTTAATGACCCTATATAGTCCCTATATAGTCAATATCTTCAAGGTCAAATGAGGTCAAATATGCTAAATTGTGTTTGTTATGCGCTCCTTGGCTTGACATTGTTATGAAACGCAGTAATTGCATGTATATACCCCCAAAATGGGTTTAATGATTTGTTGGAAAGTCTAATGATACAATAGGTATGATAGAAGTTGCATTTGACCTGAGGTCATTAACATATCAACAGGTCATTTTGGAGACTTTTTACTTTGATGACCAAGAAGTCATTTTTTTTAAAACTTTAAACGACGCGCCATTCATTTGTTAGCAGGTACGCTATAAATGATGCATATCAACCGGTAAAAGCAGGCGATATTTACACACCAAAAAAAAACAGGAGGGTGGGCGGATTCCCCCCCCCCCCCCCCCCCCCCCCTCCAGTGCGCGTGTTCAGGAGTTTTCGGCTTGCGCCTTCATCAGCCATACTGCACTTATACAAAGGTGTTTTGAAGCCGAGATGACTGCCATTTGAGCTAAAAATCCATTTCGCCGTAACCATCATGGAATTCAAGATTCAAGATTCATTTCTAGATTCAGCATTCAAGATTCATTCATTTTGCTGAAAATATCTAACCTTTATATAAGCTGTGCATCTGAATATTATAATTCAGGTAGAGTACTTGTTATATAATGCAATAATACTTATTCAAAGAGACTGTGGCTTATTTTCGACTAGTAAATCTGGTTATATCTGAGCCTAACTGGTTGTTATCTCGTCAATGTGCCAGTTCCCAGTGATTGATGCACTCGGGGAAACCCCAGGCGGGGAATGAGACTGAGAGGCATCAGACCCTGAGGCCTGAGGCCCTGATTTCTGGTCTATTTGCCCGTTGGCACCGGTGGGCCCGGGGGCGGGGGATAAACAAGTACAGCCGTGTGGGTGTATATAGCATCACTGTAGCATCGCCATACCACTTTGTAATGGGAGAGCAATTGGACGAACGCGGGTCTGCCGGCCACCAAGGTGGGCGGCGTCACGACAGCGTCGGAAAGGGAATCGTTACTCGGCGGACCACGGCTTATTTGCCATGTGGTTATTTACACATCACGATCTGAGTTCAGCCAGGTCCAGATCAGGGTGCGTAGAAAGAACAGAAACAACACTAGACTGTAGGCATACAGGGTATCTTATCAGTCATGACACCTTAAAACGTTTTTGTGTGACGGATATACCCGGTGACTCGTACAAAATATGGTATCGTTGGAGTTAAATCTTAAAACATATTGCAGATTTAAGCATGGTATGTTATATGTAAATCGCAAGATTGGTTTTATACTATATTGTTGATGACTTTAACCTGCGCTTGTTCCGGTCAGCCGACCTTTTTTCTTTAAAAAAATAGGGAACGAATTTCGCTAAGCTATCTGGAGATGCAGTTTGTTATACGAAAAGATAATATTCGAAACCAAAGTGCTTGATTATTTCTACGGGCACGACGTGCAGATGACTGCACGGCATTGTTTTGAGAGTTTGAAGAACGGTTTCGTGTGTCTGTAAGTAGTAGTGGACACGTTTAGTGGTAGTGGATACGTTTGAAGTCTAACCCACCGAAAACTGCGAGGGTCCATTGGAAAGGAGGATAACGTGTGAGGACGACTTAAAGGGAATAGGTCACCTTGAAAGTTGTCTTAAAATTTGCTATACGGGGTATTTGGAGCTGAAAAAACTATAATATGGCAATGTTTGGACTATGTTTGGAATATGGCATTTCTTTAGACGATAGATGGATATCCGTCGAAGAGTTTCAAGTTTCGTGCCCCGATCGGAGCACGAAACAGCCGAACAGCGTCTTCTAAAAGGGCCCATTTTAGAAGAAGCTGTTTCGTGCCCAGATCTACTACCACGCCATTACATCCTGTGTCGAAATTACTAAGCGTAGCGAAGTAATTATTTCACCACAACCCGTTTTTCGATCTGCTCTACAAATCTGTTATCTCAGTTCAAAACCCCATGTTAAAGGTGAACTATTCTCTGTAATGGAGTAGTCGTAAGTTGAATGTCAGAGGTTTTAAAAGAAACTGCTCTTTTTCTGAAGGATAATAACATTTAAATATAGCCAGGCTCAACCGCCTGTCGCTCCCATTCACTCGGTGGCTGACGAAAGCGCACTTCCGTCGAGTTTCGGCGACCGCGTTATCAACTGAAGGTGACGCGGACACGGGTTCAACGTTCTCTTAACAACACATGGGCTATGGTATTAAATATTTAAACCCCTTTGGCTCCAAGTCTACTTATCACGACCTGACGTGTTACAGCCTTTACGACGTGCGAAAGGTCACGGACAGCTACCGACTGAATAAATGCGTGCAAACCTTTCCTATGCAAATGCACGGACTCAATGTATCCGTGGAATGCGCCGAATGGTGTGCCTGTTGAGGTTGAACACCTCCCGCTCCCGATAGAGTCGGGTTTCATGGGTTTCACGTCTCGGTGGCGCCGCCAGACTCTGTTCTGAGAACACTGAGTGTATGAACGCCAGTTGCCGAAATTTCTATCTGGCAAATGCTTGTCGAGTAGACAGCGAATTTTCAGTCACTGATCGGTTAAGCAAACATTTCCAGTTGCAAAAGTGTTTGCATTGCCAGCGCTGCAAACCAGAAATTCGATTAATTTCTTATTATCTTTGGCCTCGCAGTAATACCTTTTTGCTTTTCGGCCAGTATAGGCTAACCGCATTTGTCATAACTCTAGTCATGTCTGAGAAAACTTCCGAATATGACCTGACTGGTTCCGTAGTATTTCGTGTCCCTCCTGACTGGTTCCGTAGTATTTCGTGTCTCTGTTGACTGTTTCCGTAGTATTTCGTGTCTCTGTTGACTGTTTCCGTAGTATGTCGTGTCTCTGTTGACTGTTTCCGTGGTATGTCGTGTCTCTGTTGACTGTTTCCGTAGTATGTCGTGTCTCTGTTGACTGTTTCCGTATTTCGTGTCCCTCCTGACTGTTTCCGTGGTATTTCGTGTCTCTGTTGACTGGTTCCGTAGTATGTTGTGTCTCTGTTGACTGTTTCCGTAGTATTTCGTGTCTCTGTTGACTGTTTCCGTAGTATTTCGTGTCTCTGTTGACTGTTTCCGTAGTATTTCGTGTCTCTGTTGACTGTTTCCGTAGTATTTCGTGTCTCTGTTGACTGTTTCCGTAGTATTTCGTGTCCCTCCTGACTGTTTCCGTGGTATTTCGTGTCCCTCCTGACTGTTTCCGTGGTATTTCGTGTCTCTGTTGACTGGTTCCGTAGTATGTCGTGTCTCAGTTGACTGGTTCCGTAGTATGTCGTGTCTCTGTTGACTGTTTCCGTAGTATGTCGTGTTTCTGTTGACTGTTTCCGAAGTATGTCGTGTCTCTGTTGACTGTTTCCGTGGTATTTCGTGTCTCTGTTGACTGTTTCCGAAGTATGTCGTGTCTCTGTTGACTGTTTCCGTGGTATTTCGTGTCTCTGTTGACTGTTTCCGTAGTATGTCTTGTCTCTGTTGACTGTTTCCGTAGTATTTCTTGTCTCTGTTGACTGGTTCCGTAGTATTTCGTGTCTCTGTTGACTGTTACTGTGGTATGTCGTGTCTCTGTTGACTGGTTCCGTAGTATTTCGTGTCTCTGTTGACTGTTTCCGTAGTATGTCGTGTCTCTGTTGACTGTTTACGTAGTATTTCGTGTCTCTGTTGACTGTTTCCGTAGTTTTTCGTGTCTCTGTTGACTGTTTCCGTGGTATTTCGTGTCTCTGTTGACTGGTTCCGTAGTATGTCGTGTCTCTGTTGACTGTTTCCGTAGTATTTCGTGTCCCTCTTGACTGTTTCCGTGGTATTTCGTGTATGTTGACTGTTTCCGTAGTATGTCGTGTCTCTGTTGACTGTTTCCGTAGTATTTCGTGTCTCTGTTGACTGTTTCCGTGGTATTTCGTGTCTCTGTTGACTGTTTCCGTAGTATGTCGTGTCTCTGTTGACTGTTACCGTAGTATTTCGTGTCTCTGTTGACTGTTTCCGTATTATTTCGTGTCTCTGTTGACTGGTTCCGTAGTATGTCGTGTCTCTGTTGACTGTTTCCGTGGTATTTCGTGTCTCTGTTGACTGTTTCCGTGGTATGTCGTGTCTCTGTTGACTGTTTCCGTGGTATTTCATGTCTCTGTTGACTGTTTCCGTGGTATGTCGTGTCTCTGTTGACTGTTTCCGTGGTATGTCGTGTCTCTGTTGACTGTTTCCGTGGTATTTCGTGTCTCTGTTGACTGTTTCCGTATTATTTCGTGTCTCTGTTGACTGGTTCCGTAGTATGTCGTGTCTCTGTTGACTGGTTCCGTGGTATTTCGTGTCTCTGTTGACTGTTTCCGTAGTATGTCGTGTCTCTGTTGACTGTTTCCGTAGTATTTCGTGTCTCTGTTGACTGTTTCCGTATTATTTCGTGTCTCTGTTGACTGGTTCCGTAGTATGTCGTGTCTCTGTTGACTGTTTCCGTGGTATTTCGTGTCTCTGTTGACTGTTTCCGTGGTATGTCGTGTCTCTGTTGACTGTTTCCGTGGTATTTCATGTCTCTGTTGACTGTTTCCGTGGTATGTCGTGTCTCTGTTGACTGTTTCCGTGGTATGTCGTGTCTCTGTTGACTGTTTCCGTGGTATTTCGTGTCTCTGTTGACTGTTTCCGTATTATTTCGTGTCTCTGTTGACTGGTTCCGTAGTATGTCGTGTCTCTGTTGACTGGTTCCGTGGTATTTCGTGTCTCTGTTGACTGTTTCCGTAGTATGTCGTGTCTCTGTTGACTGTTTCCGTAGTATTTCGTGTCTCTGTTGACTGTTTCCGTAGTATTTCGTGTCTCTGTTGACTGTTACCGTAGTATTTCGTGTCTCTGTTGACTGTTACTGTGGTATGTCGTGTCTCTGTTGACTGTTTCCGTAGTATTTCGTGTCTCTGTTGACTGGTTCCGTGGTATGTCGTGTCTCTGTTGACTGTTTCCGTAGTATTTCGTGTCTCTGTTGACTGTTTCCGTAGTATTTCGTGTCCATCCTGACTGTTTCCGTGGTATTTCGTGTCTCTGTTGACTGGTTCCGTGGTAGTTCGTGTCTCTGTTGACTGTTTCCGTAGTATTTCTTGTCTCTGTTGACTTTCCGTGGTATTTCGTGTCTCTGTTGACCGTTTCCGTGGTATTTCGTGTCTCTGTTGACTGTTTCCGTGGTAGGTTGTGTCTGTTGACTGTTTCCGTATTATTTCGTGTCTCTGTTGACTGTTTCCGTAGTATGTCGTGTCTCTGTTGACTGTTTCCGTAGTATTTCGTGTATCTGTTGACTGTTTCTGTGGTATTTCGTGTCTCTATTGACTGGTTCCGTAGTATGTCGTGTCTCTGTTGACTGTTTCCGTAGAGTATGTCGTGTCTGTGTTGACTGTTACTGTGGTATGTCGTGTCTCTGTTGACTGGTTCCGTAGTATTTCGTGTCTCTGTTGACTGTTTCCGTGGTATGTCGTGTCTCTGTTGACTGTTTCCGTAGTATGTCGTGTCTCTGTTGACTGGTTCCGTGGTATTTCGTGTCTCTGTTGACTGTTTCCGTGGTATGTCGTGTCTCTGTTGACTGTTTCCGTAGTATGTCTTGTCTCTGTTGACTGGTTCCGTGGTATGTCGTGTCCCTCCTGACTGGTTCCGTAGTATTTCGTGTCTCTGTTGACTGTTTCCGTAGTATTTCGTGTCTCTGTTGACTGTTTCCGTAGTATGTCGTGTCTCTGTTGACTGTTTCCGTGGTATTTCGTGTCTCTGTTGACTAGTTCCGTAGTATTTCGTGTCTCTGTTGACTGTTTCCGTGGTATTTCTTGTCTCTGTTGACTGTTTCCGTGGTATTTCGTGCCTCTGTTGACTGGTTCCGTAATATTTCGTGTCTCTGTTGACTGTTTCCATAGTATTTCGTGTCTCTGTTGACTGTTTCCATAGTATGTCGTATCTCTGTTGACTGTTTCCGTAGTATTTCGTGTCTCTGTTGACTGTTTCCGTAGTATGTCGTGTCTCTGTTGACTGTTTCCGTAGTATTTCGTGTCTCTGTTGACTGTTTCCGTAGTATTTCGTGTCTCTGTTAACTGTTTCCGTGGTATGTCGTGTCTGTTGACTGTTGCCGTGGTATGTCGTGTCTCTGTTGACTGTTTCCGTATTATTTCGTGTCTCTGTTGACCGTTTCCGTAGTATGTCGTGTCTCTGTTGACTGTTTCCGTAGTATGTCGTGTCTCTGTTGACTGTTTCCGTAGTATGTCGTGTCTGTTGACTGTTTCCGTGGTATGTCGTGTCTCTGTTGACTGTTTCCGTATTATTTCGTGTCTCTGTTGACTGTTTCTGTAGTATTTCGTGTCTCTGTTGACTGTTTCCGTGGTATTTCGTGTCTCTGTTGACTGGTTCCATGGTATGTCGTGTCTCTGTTGACTGTTTCCGTAGTATTTCGTGTCTCTGTTGACTGTTTCCGTGGTATGTCGTGTCTCTGTTGACTGTTTCCGTATTATTTCGTGTCTCTGTTGACTGTTTCTGTAGTATTTCGTGTCTCTGTTGACTGTTTCCGTAGTATGTCGTGTCTGTTGACTGTTTCCGTGGTATGTCGTGTCTCTGTTGACTGTTTCCGTATTATTTCGTGTCTCTGTTGACTGTTTCTGTAGTATTTCGTGTCTCTGTTGACTGTTTCCGTGGTATTTCGTGTCTCTGTTGACTGGTTCCATGGTATGTCGTGTCTCTGTTGACTGTTTCCGTGGTATGTCGTGTCTCTGTTGACTGTTTCCGTGGTATTTCGTGTCTCTGTTGACTGGTTCCGTGGTATTTCGTGTCTCTGTTGACTGGTTCCGTAGTATGTTGTGTCTCTGTTGACTGGTTCCGTAGTATGTCGTGTCTCTGTTGACTGTTTCCGTAGTATGTCGTGTCTGTTGACTGTTTCTGTGGTATGTCGTGTCTCTGTTGACTTTCCGTATTATTTCGTGTCTCTGTTGACTGTTTCTGTAGTATTTCGTGTCTCTGTTGACTGTTTCCGTGGTATTTCGTGTCTCTGTTGACTGGTTCCATGGTATGTCGTGTCTCTGTTGACTGTTTCCGTGGTATGTCGTGTCTCTGTTGACTGCTTCCGTGGTATTTCGTGTCTCTGTTGACTGGTTCCGTGGTATTTCGTGTCTCTGTTGACTGGTTCTATGGTATGTCGTGTCTCTGTTGACTGTTTCCGTAGTATGTCGTGTCTCTGTTGACTGTTTCCGTAGTATTTCGTGTCTCTGTTGACTGTTTCCGTAGTATTTCGTGTCTGTTGACTGTTTCCGTAGTATTTCGTGTCTCTGTTGACTGTTTCCGTAGTATTTCGTGTCTCTGTTGACTGTTTCCGTGGTATATCGTGTCTCTGTTGACTGGTTCCATGGTATGTCGTGTCTCTGTTAACTGTTTCCGTAGTATGTCGCGTCTCTGTTGACTGTTTCCGTAGTATTTCGTGTCTCTGTTGACTGTTTCCGTAGTATGTCGTGTCTCTGTTGACTGGTTCCGTAGTATGTTGTGTCTCTGTTGACTGGTTCCGTAGTATTTCGTGTCTCTGTTGACTGTTTCCGTAGTATTTCGTGTCTCTGTTGACTGTTTCCGTAGTATTTCGTGTCTGTTGACTGTTTCCGTAGTATTTCGTGTCTCTGTTGACTGTTTCCGTAGTATTTCGTGTCTCTGTTGACTGTTTCCGTGGTATCTCGTGTCTCTGTTGACTGTTTCAGTAGTATTTCGTGTCTCTGTTGACTGTTTCCGTAGTATTTCGTGTCTCTGTTGACTGTTTCCGTAGTATGTCGTGTCTCTGTTGACTGTTTCCGTAGTATTTCGTGTCTCTGTTGACTGTTTATGTGGTATTTCGTGTCTCTGTTGACTGGTTCCGTATTATTTCGTGTCTCTGTTGACTGTTTCCGTAGTATTTCGTGTCTGTTGACTGTTTCCGTAGTATTTCGTGTCTCTGTTGACTGTTTCCGTAGTATTTCGTGTCTCTGTTGACTGTTTCCGTGGTATCTCGTGTCTCTGTTGACTGTTTCCGTAGTATTTCGTGTCTCTGTTGACTGTTTCCGTAGTATTTCGTGTCTCTGTTGACTGTTTCCGTAGTATTTCGTGTCTCTGTTGACTGTTTCCGTAGTATGTCGTGTGTCTGTTGACTGTTTCCGTAGTATTTCGTGTCTCTGTTGACTGTTTCCGTAGTATTTCGTGTCTCTGTTGACTGTTTCCGTAGTATGTCGTGTCTGTTGACTGTTTCCGTGGTATTTCGTGTCTCTGTTGACTGTTTCCGTAGTATTTCGTGTCTCTGTTGACTGTTTCCGTATTATTTCGTGTCTCTGTTGACTGTTTCCGAAGTATGTCGTGTCTCTGTTGACTGTTTCCGTAGTATGTCGTGTCTCTGTTGACTGGTTCCGTAGTATTTCGTGTCTCTGTTGACTGTTTCCGTGGTATGTCGTGTCTCTGTTGACTGTTTCCGTGGTATGTCGTGTCTTCCAACAGAGCCGGGGTTCACGGCGCTTCAGTGGGAGGTGGTGACGGCACGTGACTCAACAGCTGCCGACAGCTGGTCCCCGCAGCTGAGTCTGACTCTGCAGCTGGAGCAGAACAGCTGCCAGCTGCAGCAGGACAGCTGCTGCCAGCCGGGCACAGACGCCGCGCCGCCGCCGCCGCAGCAGCTGCAGCTGGTCTTCAGCCCACAGACGGCTGCTGTCTGTCACAGAGGTCAGTCTATGTCTGGTGCGGTCTGGTCAGGTCTGGTCTAGTCTGGTCCAGTCTGGTCCAGTCTGGTCCAGTCTGGTCCAGTCTGGTCCAGTCTGGTCCAGTCTGGTCCAGTCTGGTCCAGTCTGGTCCATTCTGGTCTAGTCTGGTCCAGTCTGGTCCAGTCTGGTTCAGTCTGGTCCAGTCTGGTCCAGTCTGGTCCAGTCTGGTCCAGTCTGGTCCAGTCTGGTCCAGTCTGGTCCAGTCTGGTCCAGTCTGGTCCAGTCTGGTCCAGTCTGGTCCAGTCTGGTCCAGTCTGGTCCAGTCTGGTCCAGTCTGGTCCAGTCTGGTCCAGTCTGGTCCAGTCTGGTCCAGTGTGGTCCAGTCTGGTCCAGTCTGGTCCAGTCTGGTCCAGTCTGGTCCAGTCTGGTCCAGTCTGGTCCAGTCTGGTCCAGTCTGGTCCAGTCTGGTCCAGTCTGGTCCAGTCTGGTCCAGTCTGGTCCAGTCTGGTCCAGTCTGGTCCAGTCTGGTCCAGTCTGGTCCAGTCTGGTCCAGTCTGGTCCAGTCTGGTCCAGTCTGGTCCAGTCCGGTCTGGTCTGGTCTGGTCTGGTCTGGTCTGGTCTGGTCTGGTCCCGGTATGGACCTCCACATCGGTTAGTCAATGTGTGACGTCATTGGTCAATCGGCCGCGACAGCTATCAGGCAGTATGCCTGGAGCCGGTGATGCGCGCAACCTTTCGATAGATACGCAGTACGCACCTGATGTAGGCTCTTGTTCGTGGTAGAAACTCATTACCGCCATTGCGTAGAAGTTTTCGTTTGCTTTTTCATCTCTGAGAAGAAGCTACGTGATTATGTGGTAACGTGACGATGTGGTGATGTGACGATGTGGTGATGTGACGATGTGGTGATGTGACGATGTGGTGACGTGACGATGTGGTGACGTGACGATGTGGTAACGTAACGATGTGGTGATGTGACGATGTGGTGACGTGGCGATGTGGTGATGTGACGATGTAGTGACGACGACGTGACGATGTGGTGACGTGACGATGTGGTGTCGTGACGATGTGGTAACGTAACGATGTGGTAACGTGACGATGTGGTGATGTGACGATGTGGTGACGTGACGATGTGGTAACGTGACGATGTGGTAACGTGACGATGTGTTGATGTGGTGACGTGACGATGTGGTGACGTGACGATGTGGTGACGTGACGATGTGGTGACGTGACGATGTGGTGACGTGACGATGTGGTGACGTGACGATGTGGTGATGTGACGATGTGGTGACGTGACGATGTGGTGATGTGACGATGTGGTGACGTGACGATGTGGTGACGTGACGATGTGGTGATGTGACGATGTGGTGACGTGACGATGTGGTGATGTGACGATGTGGTGACGTGACGATGTGGTGACGTGACGATGTGGTGATGTGACGATGTGGTGACGTGACGATGTGGTGATGTGACGATGTAGTGACGTGACGATGTGGTGACGTGACGATGTGGTGATGTGACGATGTGGTAACGTGACGATGTGGTAACGTGACGATGTGGTAACGTGACGATGTGTTGATGTGGTGACGTGACGATGTGGTGACGATGTAGTGACGTGACGATGTGGTGACGTGACGATGTGATGACGTGACGATGTGGTGATGTGACGATGTGGTGACGTGACGATGTGGTGTCGTGACGATGTGGTGATGTGACGATGTAGTGACGACGACGTGACGATGTGGTGACGTGACGATGTGGTGTCGTGACGATGTGGTGATGTGACGATGTAGTGACGACGACGTGACGATGTGGTGACGTGACGATGTGGTGTCGTGACGATGTGGTGACGTGACGATGTAGTGACGACGACGTGACGATGTGGTGACGTGACGATGTGGTGATGTGACGATGTGGTGATGTGACGATGTGGTGACGTGACGATGTGGTGACGTGACGATGTGGTAACGTGACGATGTGGTGATGTGACGATGTGGTGACGTGACGATGTGGTGATGTGACGATGTGGTGACGTGACGATGTAGTGACGACGACGTGACGATGTGGTGACGTGACGATGTGTTGTGTGTCATGTATCACAGAGCTGTTGCGGGCACGGCAAAGCCTGGAGGACGTCTCGTGAGGTGCCTGTCTGCTCGCCGCCACGTCGCACCAGCCCAGCAGTACCAGCACTACTCGCTACAACGCAGCGTATTAGGCGGAGCAGCAGGCGTCGCCTGGCCGCGAAGAGTGGCCTGGCCAGTGGCCACAGTGCCACTGGGGATGATTTCGAATGAGCGCATTTCCGTCAAGTGGTCAGATCTGCAGTCGTTACAACTGTAGAGCTGAATTGTCGGCATTGCGTGCATTCCTTTCTTGAGTATAATATAATTGGCGGACGTATATGCTTGGCGTTCGTGGCTCGCAAAAGAACATGCTGGTTTGTGGAAGGAAGCATTGATGGCCTTAGTTCTGAGGCTACGATGAGCCGATGAACTTGTTGGTTGTTTACTGTGCCACCCATTCACGACTTGGAGGATTCGTCTCGTTTATGATACCAGCTGGACGGTAGTAAACTAGCACCTGAATTCGATCAGAATGCGCCCGATGCGCCCGTGTGTCTGGGATGGTTCTCGTGTAGTGGGAGGTGAGCTGATGCTTCCTGGCTTAGCTGAACATGGTGAGGGGACTCGAGAGAGTGAGATTGTGTTGCTGTGGTTGAGGCGGATCATGAATATATGTAGGCATGTCCATTTGGCAGAAATGTTCATGATCAGTGAGGGTTAATGTTAAATATACGTACCTTGACGCCTACTTGTCGGACATATAACATCATTTAAATCGAATTATGTCTGATTTGTTAGCTTTGTTTTGAAATATCATTAACCCTCGCCCTACGGGGGTCCTAAAACGCCCCCCCCCCCCCCTGAGGTTTTTCTTGCATAACTTTTTAGAAATGCGGCACATCTTGCTGAAATTTTCAGTAGCTAAGTATACAACAATTATACGTATGCTGTAAAAATTTCGTTGAAATTGGTTAAGAAATTTGGGAAATAATTATGTTTTGATGACGTCATGATGGTGGAAAAACGATACATGTTTGACAATTGTAGAAAAAGAGTTTTGAAGAAAATTGCGAACGCAATAAAGCAAAGATATGAAATGTCATTTTCTTTCAAATGGCAATCTCGGATTTTCGAAGAAGAAAAAAATTTACCCCAAAATGAACAAAAACTGATTTTTTTAAAAAATCAACACAATCAAAATTTTCAAAGATGTTAAAAACGGAATATATGTAAGAGAACTGAGTATGGACAATACTCAAACCAAATTTCAAAGAAATATCTCTATTTTTGACTGAGTGATGGCTCCCTAAGTGTAAGAAATTCATGACGTAATTTTTGTATAACTTTTTTTCTCTCTACAAGCGGCGTATACCATGAACTTTTTTTGACCAGATACGAAAACAAATAATTAACTTTTCTGTATTTGTGAGACAAAACTGGTCTAGGACATGCCTTTTATTTACATTTATCAATTTCTCATTTTGAGGTTTTCTGACAGAGCAAAATCGCTGTTCTGGACGTGGTCGATCGAGGTCATTCACTTGACCGGCAAGGTCACTCGTTGACCCGAAACCTAAAAGTTGCATACCGTTAGATTACAAACATGACAGGCAACATGTTGGTTCTTACAGCGTTGCTCTATGTTGCTTAGTTTGGAAGTTAACAAGGGGGGGGGTCTTTTGGACTCCCCCCCCTCCCCTACCCGTAGGGCGAAGGTGAAAAAAGCTCCCGTAGGGCGAGGGTTAAAGTAAGCATAACTGTACGATACTGCGATCAATATGTATTCTTTGCCATGAGGTGCTTCTGTCTGTTAGGCACGCGTATGACTATGAAGTATGAACTACGATGAAATAAACCTGGAAACATGCTGCTGAACATACTGGTATACATGGTGCTGGGCTCTTTTAGTGTGAAGCGAAGTAGGTCCCAATCTTCTGTGTCTGAATGATGCGATCTTTGTCTGGATACACGAATCTGTGCCCCACTTCGATTTTTGGCGGTGACGCGTTCTCGGGCGTAGATTAAGTTCCATACGTTTATTTTGAAATGCACGTTTTATATTAACTTTGCAAATGTGGCCCGATGGCAATGCTACCCGCGCTATGAATACTTGAGATTCGTCGTTAACCGAGGTGCTACCTTGAGGTCAAATGTAAAGGAAGGCTGTATGCTCGATATTGCTTGCATATCAATCGCTTTAAACTGTGCTCCTTTTCAATTAAAATGACTCCGAAGTTTATATATTTTGATTAGTGATGTTTCTCACACAGGCTTCTTTGGTTGTTTGCCGGCCGTTCCTAACCCTTTCTGGCCCGTTGAAACAAAAAAGGACCAGAGCATAGCAGACCGGATCATTGGCAAACAATCAGCGACGACAGCGCCTCTATCGGACGACTTAATACTTGTAGTTCCACCTCACACTTGCTTTGGCTCCCCAGAGTAGCTCCGTGAAATATTGAACACATGTTAAGAAATAATGGTGTTTTGTTCCACATCCTGCGCGATAGATGATGTGTGAAACAGATCGGGGAACTGTAAGAAATGACACGATCAACCGGGCCCCAACATAACTTCCTTGCTTTATCTACACAGTAAATGACACAAAAATCGCATGTGCATACAGGCGTTAATTCGCTAGTCGCATTCAAACCAAACAGTTCAGCACGTCGTATCAGTCAATGTTTTAATATTGGATGCATCTTCTCCATAGGACTTCATTCCTATGTCTGAACATTTAGCTAATGCGTGGAAGCAAAAATGCATTTATATCACAACAGTCAACACCTATGCATCCGAATTACTTTCATTTTCATTTTCCGTAATTAATTTTAACATTTTTACCTCTTCAGATTTACCCCCCCCCCCCCCCCCCCCCCCGGCAACCGCTCGTACTTTGAACCAGGGCCTCCTCTAACATGTTAACTGGGGGGCAGCCTCCCCCCCCCCCCAGTGATGCCGCCAGCCCCCCCCCCCAGTCGAGGCAAAATCGCGTCACTTGGGGGGGGGGGGGGGGAGGCACCAATTGTCATCGGATGTATATAAAAAACGACATTGGTGGAGTAAATGAAGGCAAATCTTAAATACACGAACATTTAATAACGAGAGCGATAAAATAAGTAAATAAAACTCAGATAATATTTGTATGGCAAATATCGCTTCAGTTTCGGCGCAGAAAAGGCGATTCTGACCAGTGTCTGGACAATGAACACGTGCTATTTGGTGGCAATCGGCACAGTGGAAGGATACATTTGCCTCCTTTTCCAGGGACCGGGGTTCAAATCCTTCGACGGGCCTCTGAAAAGTCGACCCGGCCCTCAATACCCCTCGGAACAGGGTGAGAGTTCCAATTATTGTCTTGGTTGAAGATAATGTAGTACTTGGTCCACAAATGAAACCAAACCAAAGAAGTACTCTCGTATGTCACGACCGGTTGGGGGCCTGAGGTGGCCCTCAGCCGGTTAGAGGGCCTTGGGCCTGAAGAGACCTCTGGCTGGTCTTGATAGAATCTTAAGCTGGTCTGAAAGGGTCCACGGTCAGCCTGGGGGTGCCCTCGGTCGGTCTGAGAGGGCAGGCAACCGCCATAAGAAGGCCCTCGGCCGGTCTGAGATGGTATTGTATACCCTCTCAGGCGGGTATGGACCCCTCCAGGCGGCCGGAGGGTCCATTGGTAGTCTTAAATACCCAGGCTGATCTGAGTTGATATTTTCCAGATCTGAGAGAGCTTTATGCCCATCAGAGCAGCTCGGTCGATCTGAGAGGGCCCTCGGCCAGTCTGAGAAGCCCAGGTCAGATTTGAGAAGGACCCCTCTTAAGTCTGAAGAGGGAGCTACTGCACTCTGAGAGGACCCTCGAACAGTCTGACGGGGCCTTAGGCCGGTCTGAGAATACCCTATGCAGGTCTGAGAGGGCACATGACAGGCCTGAGATGGCCCTCTGCCGGTCTGAGAGGGCACCGTGCCGGACCGAGAGGAGCCTTATCAGACCTGATGGAAACCCTTCCAATCGTTTTTTTATTCGTTTTTCAGACGGTCCCTCTTGAGTTTGTATGAGAGCAAAGCATATTGTTTGCCTCTCGAACTTCTTGAGAGGGACAGCTGCTCCCCTTGCCCCTTCGCCTCTACCATCACCCCCGGGTTCGACCAACGGCATTTAACCGCTTGAGCCTAAGAGACAATGTGTCTCAGACCCATAGCTACAACTATTTTCCCAGCTCTTGACCCAGTTTCCCGAGCCCGGCAGGGCCTCGATATTTCCACGCCTTGCTATGGAGGTCTAACCAACACCCCCTCGACAAATGGCGCAGCGCCGCAGTTAAGGTCCCCAGAAGTCATCAAAGGTAAAATTTGGCATCTTGCGGACTCTGCCCCAGCGCCTTTTATCGCTTCGGGAACTAAGATCGCAGGAATCAAAAATAAAAACAATCGATAACTCTTGAAAAAGTGTCTCCCATTTAAGAACACCCCAATAGTTTAGCTTTAGGAAGTCTCAAGTCACCAACGGGTTATACTGGCTATTTGCTAGATAACAGTTTTTCGTTAATAATTATTTACATAATAAAGATGACAATGATTTTAACATCATCGTGTTTGTCTCATCAAAATGCTTTCAGTCACACCAAGCATGACCGGGTTTGGCATCTTTGATTGCCGGTCAAGGTCATGACCCAGGTGATGGCCCAGGTGAGTCATGTTGCATATTGTGAAACGCGTCTCGACGAGACAAACACAATGTAATTTACGCCACTGAAAACTTTTTCAAAGGTGGGTTTACCCGCCTCTTGATCTGAAGCCGTGACCTAAAATGACCTTTGACAACAATTTCAGAGAGGTTGTGCTAAAGATCCTTTGACGATCTCGAGAGTCAGATTCAGCATATGATTGCTAACTTCCCTCGCGCTACTCTAGTCATCACCGGTGATTTAAACTGTTGCCTTTTAAAGGCCAGTAACAGGGCTCAAGAACGCATTCTACCAGACCTGTTCAACACGTACGGACTAACCATCACCAACAGCGTACACCCTACTTACCGACCTGCGCGCACCCTGCTTGACGTCATCGCCACCAATCGCCCCGAGCTAGTGCGCAGGTGCGGAGTTACCGCGTGCCACTACGGTGGTCCACACGACTTTACCAGAGTTGTCCTTGACTGTCAGAGCCCAGCAAGACCAGCTGTTGGGCCCACGATAGAGACCCGTTGCCTGGGTCGACTTGACACCGCTGCCTTCAATCAGCGGCTTTATGAGTTTGACTGGTCACCGGTGTTGTTCTGTGATAGTCCCGCTGGCAAGTGGTCCGCCTTTCTAGAACTGTTCATACGTCAGCTCGACACAGTGGCGCCTGTCCGGCGCGTGCCTGTGCGCCCTGTCAGTCGCCGCCGGTGTCTGCGAACACCCGAGAACTGCTGCAGCGGCGGCGGGCTGCCCTCTCACACGCCTCACGTGACGAGTATCGGGAGATCAACCGTTTGTGCAAGGCTGCTATACGTGCCGACAGTCGTGCCTACTACCAGGACGAGATTAGGAAAGGTGGCCGGCGCAGTCTGTGGCGCGCGCTACATCCAGTGATCGGGCGTAAGCAGCAGCACGCAGAAGCGCCAACCATCACACCTGACGCACTCAATGACTATTACGTCATGGTAGGACCTGTCACAGCCGCCGGGGTGCCAGCGCCAGCAGCTCCTGTCCCAGTTAGGCTACCTCGCGTGACAACTGGCTCTTTTAGCGTCCAACCCACGGACATCGACACATTGTACGCAACCTTACTCGGCATGAAGCCATCGACATCCACTGGCCTAGACGGAGTGAGCATCGCTATGTTTCAGAAATTCTGTGCTGGCTTTGGTTATGTGCTCCTGGACATTGTGAACTCCAGTTTGACTAGCGGAGTGGTGCCAAGAGAATGGAAGCACGCCATGATCACACCCATTCCCAAAGGGAAAGTCGCCAGTAACCCCTCTGACACGCGCCCTATTTCCATTTTGCCTGGCGTAATGAAGATAGTCGAGCGAATTGCGCAGAGGCAGCTTGTGGCTTATCTAGACTCCCACCGTCTCCTAGCCTCAGCTCAGCACGGGTATCGAAAATACCACTCCACAGAAACAGCGCTAAACGTAATAACCGATCGCGTCTTCCGCGCAATGGACAATGGCGAAATTTCCATCTTGATCTTGCTCGACAATTCGAAATGCTTCGATGTCGTTCCTCACCAAAATCTCCTGCAAAAGCTCGCACACTACGGTGTGGAGACTCGGTGGTTTAAGGACTATCTGTCGGGGCACACGCAGCAGGTGCGCGTGCGCGGCGCGGACGGTACCAACATCACGTCACGGCTCCGAGACAACAACATCGGCGTCTATCAGGGAGGCAGCCTCAGCTGTGTGCTTTTTATGCTTTATGCTAACGACCTCAGTTTGCACGCGCCTGACGGCGTTACCATCGTACAGTTCGCAGACGACACCCAGATTTTAGTCACTGGCAAGAAACATGACCTGGCCAACATCATTTTGCTCATGGAAGCAACGCTCGATATTCTCTATCGGTGGTTTTGCCAAAACGGCTTGAAGGTAAACATGGCAAAGACAATGCTCGTACTCGGCACCCCGGCTATGCTTAGGAATCTCCCGCCCATCACTGTCAAGTTCGGCGGAACAGTTGTTGGCGATGCGAGTTCCGTTAAGAATTTAGGAGTGCAGCTTGATCGCCATCTCAGCTTCCAAGCACATATTGACGCCATGACCTCGAAATGTACAGGCATTCTCATTGCACTGAGCCACGCACGCCACGTTTTGCCCGCAAACACATTGAAAATCATCGTCGAGGCACTTGTTCTGTCAGCGGTGCGGTACTGTATGAGTGTGCATGGTTCGTGTGGGGTAACACAGACGCATCGTATTCAGAAGATTGTCAACTTTTGCGCTCTTGTGGTCAGTGGGAGGCGACGTTGTGACCACATTTCTGACGTCATCGAACAGCTCGGCTGGATGCGAGCCACCGAACTGCTGAGTACCACACCGTATGCGCAGTACAGCGTGCGATCACCACAGGCCATCCCGCTGGTCTCTGTGACACCATCGGGCCGCGTGCTCGAGAGCTACACCAACACAACACCAGGCGCGCTGACCTCATCACCAGACCGCGAATCCGAACCGAGGCCGGACGACGTAGGCTGTGCACTCGCGGTGTCGAACTGTTGAACAGTTACGGGCTAGATCCGGATGCACCAGCTTTCCGTGCTAGTCTGAAGAGTGCAATATTGGCAGCACGACCCTGATGTGACTGATGTGACTCCGAGTGTCTTACCTGCACCGTGTTAACTGCTTTAGTGACTCTTAGCCCCATCTCTTGTTTTATCTGTATTGACGTGCCAGGTGAAAAGCCATCATTGATGTGGACCCTCGGTGAAAATATATCTGAATCTGAATCTGAATCTGACGGCTCGTGGTCCTCAAAGTACCTGAGGCCAGTGGCGTACGCAGGATTCCATTTCGGGGGGGAGGGGGTCAGAGCCCTAAAAGCGGGTCCCCTTGTGAGCGGGCCCCCACCCGTTTTTAGAAAACTTCGCGGATTTCGGTCACTTGTTTTTGAGCGGGCCCCCTACAGCATGGGACCGGAGACATTATAATTTTCTTGTCAATGTCGTGTAAGGTGACTGCGTGTGCTACTGATGTGCGAATTTTAGGTGCGTGTGCTACTGATGTGCGGTACAACTGTCGAGAGTAAATTTGACGAAATGAGGTAAATGACAACAACAAAAATTATATTTTACAGGTTAGGCAGGTTAGGCAGTCCGATCCCCGGTAGTCATGTCATCATCATCATCGTTGGGGTTTTAGAGCGCCGCGACTACGTCATTCGCGCCCACCATCATGTTGCCAAAAGTTGTCATAAACCATTTCCTGAAGCAACAATGGATAATGTAAAAAATACGTATCAATATCAAATACGCCCGTATCAAGAATTTGCTAGGATCGGGCCCTGTTGTGACCGGGCCTTCGTTTTGACCGGGCCCTATATCACGTCTTTCCCAGCACCGGGCCCCTGCCTCGATCGGGCCTGACCAAGACCGGCCCCTACCAGAAACGGGCCCGTATCAAGAATATGCAAGGACCGGGCCCATATCACGCCTTTGTCAGCACCGGGCTCCTGCCTCGATCGAGCCTGACCAAGACCGGGCCACTACCAGAAACGGGCCCGTATCAAGAATGTGCGAGGACTGGGCCCTGTTGTGACCGGGCCCTCGTCCCGACCGGGCCCCATGTCACGTCTTTGCCAGCACCGGGACCCTGCCTCGATCGGAACTGACCAAGACTGGGCCCCTTCCAGAAACGGGGCCCGTATCAAGAATATGTAATGACCGGGCCCTCGTTCTGACCGGGCCCCATATCACGCCTTTGCCAGCACCGGGCCCCTGCCTCGATCGAGCCTGACCAAGACCGGGCCCCTACCAGAAACGGGCCCGAGTCAAGAATATGCGAGGACCGGGCCCTGTTGTGACCGGGCCCCATCATCCCATGCCACGCCTTTGCCAGCACCGGGCCCCTACCTCGATCGGGCCTGACCAAGACCGGGCCCCTACCAGAAACGGGCCCCTCAGAAATGTCGGGGGGGGGGGGTCAGCTGACCCCTTTGACCACCCCCCTGCGTGCGCCACTGCCTGAGGCCCACGTCCAAAAGTTGCAACGGAGGAGCAGCTGCGACTTGCGAGTTTAGTTAACAAACTTAAAACAAATCACAGGCGTAGGAACGGGGCGGTGGCATGCCCCCACTATTTGATCAGAATTATTACGAGTGAGCGCGAAGCGCTCGCTCGTCTTTCGGTGGTATATGGGAAAAATCTGAATATGAGCGGCCCGACCCGACCCGTGGCGACGCTTTTGAGAAGCTCATATCTCTGCAACCATCGTCCGATTGACAAGCTGACTTCTTTGCTGAGCAGCCCCATCCAACCTACCCTGTTTGAGACCAGTGCCGACTCATGTGGGTGACTACCACTGCGCGTGCTGCGTGCCGCGTGAGGGGTGTTGAAAAGTGTTTTCTCGCAAAAACTCTGCAACGGCTGAGCCGATTGTGTGCAAATTTGATGCGTGGTTAGGGGACCCCTCAGCCGCCAATTTTCCACAAGTCAGGGGTGGGGTGCCTCTGCATGTGCGCACGTGCACACCCCTATTTTATATATCAGGAACGGCTGAACCGATTGCGTTCTAATTTGGTGTGTGGTTAGGCAAGGGCGGATTCAGGATATTTTAGGAGGGTGGCTGCAGGCCAATTTAGGGGCGCCTTCCAAAAATCTAGGGGCGCCTTCCAAAGAAAGGGCGCCGCCACTGACCGAAAGGGCGCCGTCAATTGCCGGAAGGGCGCCGTCAATGGCCGAAAGGGCGCCGTCAATGGCCGTAAGGGCGCCGTCACTGGCCGGAAGGGCGCCTCGGGTCAAAAGGACCAGGTCATGACCTGTACGACCTGATACTCGGTAAGTTACTTTCAGCAGGGCGTCCAAGCGGTCCATAGGGACGCTGCGTGCCCACGGGCTGTCCATCGCTGGGTGCCTGGCGGCGCCCGGCGACAGACAGCCCGTGGGGCGCCCTTCTGGCGGGGGAGGGGGGGGGGGGGGGGTGGCCGCGACCGCTGCGGCCACCCCTGGATCCGCCCCTGTGGTTAGGGACCTCTTGGCCGTTGCCTTTCCACAAGTCATGGGTGGGGTGCCTCTGCACGTGCGCACGTGCAGAGGCAAGTAGTTCCTGAGTTCTTTGTATCTCAGGAACTACTTGCCCGATCGGGTTGAAATTCACCATACATTTATTTCGCGCTCGCTCGTTCATCGCCAACTACGGCTCCTTACTGGTTGATAAAATCTTTATTTTTGTTATAACAAGGAAAATTTGGGTCAGTAAAAGGTAGATCAAGACGATAGGAGTTCAAATACCTATGCAAATACATTTTACATAAGGGAACAGGGGTTGGGGTTCACTCAAGACAAGATCGAAGTTTCACCCCCACGCTTTTCATGACGTTCCTAAGATTCTGAAACAAATATGAAATAAGCCGTTCAAGTTACTTAGGTTTTCTCTCAAATTATGTCAGAACGTAAGCCAATTTACGAGAGATTTCAGGCGTTTGGGAGTGCCCCTTTAGTCTCCATTGAATCCGGCGGTGCCAAAATCTTAACTCTTTAGTTCGGAAATTATATCAAAGACTTTGCTTTCAATAATAGCTCTACTATATACAGATTACAGTCCCAGTTCTCTATGCAAAGAAAAACGGCAGCTTTAAAAAGGTCACACCTGGCGCCATCTAGTGCCTGGGCTGACACCTCGCGGCAGCATCGAATCTGAGCCTTCGAGCAGATCGTATTACGCATGCGTATTTGCGCCAGCCTCTAGAGGCCGGACTGGCGACCAGTGATGGCCTACGTTACGCTACGGTATGTATTTTTGGTAACACGTAGCTCAATAAATCGTTCCGTAGCGTAATTTAAGTATTTCGTAGCGTACTACCGAAAAATATTCAAATTCAAATAACGTAACTGCTACGTAAGCTATTTCGTAACATAACATCAGGGGGCGGCGCCACAGCCGGGGAGGGGCAGGGGGCGGGCAAATATTGCGCCCCCGGATTAAAGGAAATAGTTCACCTTCGGAATTTTTTTCTTCAGAACACGATTTTATTATATTTTTTAATAGTTTCTTTTTTTCCTTTTTAAAAATGGTCCTACATTGCGCCAATTCAGGACAGAAGGTTGTAAATTATTGATTTTATTCCTTCTGTCCTGGTCTGTCCTGGTTATTGGTCTGCGCATGCTCCATGGCAGTACTGGCACTTTCAGACGGTACGGTACATCATATATGCGCCGTATTCCTTCGCCAAAAAGAAAAATATCTTCGGCTGGAGAGTCTTTTCAGACAAGAAAATTTCCCGATAAGGATTTCAATATTGAGGTCACCAGAGGTCATCAAAGGTCAGATTTTCCAGTTTTAGGACATCGCTCCAGAAACCCCCAAATATATCGGGAACTATGATAGCTAGGAACAAACGAAAATAAGCAATCGAAAGCTCTTGACATATTCAACATAATGTGTCATCAAATGTTATCTCAGGTTAATAGTTTGAGCTCCAGAGGTCATCAAATGTCAAAAGGGCTATTTTGACAAAACGTTCGCAAATAACAGTTTACCTACTAGAGATACGGCAATGATTTTGATGACATTATGTTCGTTTCGTCAAAGCGCTTCGAATCACATTCATTTGGACCAGTTTAGGTCAACTTAGAACTTTGACCTCAGGTCAAGGTCAAGTGGCGACCCAAGTAGGTCATGTTGCATATTGGGAGACGTGTCTCGACGAGACAAACACATTTATGCCGATTTCACTTCATTATATTCATTCTATCGAGAGTTATTGACACAAAAAGTATTGGTGACCTCAGCTGACCTCGGCTGACCCTGTAGGGGTCACTGAACAAAACATTTACCTGGATCATAGCATATGATAGCATATGATAACATGATCCAGAAGGAATTGGACTGATATGCGTATCCTAGGAATAGGAAACATTTTAATATTTCCCCATTGACTTATAATGGGAGGTTACGAAATTGACCCGACCGGCGACCTTAGGTCACCGATATTCAAAATATTAGATATTCGAATTGTATGTACCTATGACCTTATGAAATTCTGTAAGTTTGAAACCGCTCGGCCACAAACTGTGGCTGTGGTACCACCGCAAACTTATTTGGAGGTGTGGTCACGTGACCTGACCTGAGATGACCCGTGGTCAAGAATTGCACACAATGTGGATAATTGATGCCCGAACAGGTGTGCCAAACACAGCGGCTGAAACGGCGGCGCTGTGCGCCGTGCGCCGTTTTTTTATTAAAGGGATTATACTGGTTTCCGTCCTGAAAGGAAATGCACTCTTTTGCAGTTGTATGAGCTTTAAACACGTTTAAGACATATACCAGGTTCCTCAATGCTCATTTAGTCAATTATTTCAGCAATGATCAGTGTTAACACTTGGCCGTTTTTCGAGACTAGTATCAGATAACGACTACTTGATCGGCACTACTGTCCACCACTTTTATCTTAAGATAAATTTTAGGGTTTTGAATTATCTGCAAGTCCTACACTGGATAAAAAAAATGATTATGCAATTCAAAACTGACGGGACTTTGTATAACTACACACTGTTCGTTGACTTTTTTTTTTGTTTGTGGTTTTATTATCTCTGACCTGTAGCGTTGAGAATGTGGTGGTGGCGTATTAATTTTTTGGCATGAAAATTCATGAAAAATATCGAATGTTATGGGAAAACTAGGTAACTGCTGCTGTCGTTCGAACAAAACAAGTTTATTTTCTTTCCAATGTGGCTTAATTTACCGGAAATATGCCATAAGTGAGGTGTTTTTATTAGCATAAAAGAGATGACTGGCTCTGCCTCAGCCGGTCCTGCAGAAAATACGCGGTGGCATCACCGCGCACTTTGGAATGTCCTTACGTGCAGAAGAGGTCATTTCCAGAAAAATGTGGCTACCGTGGGACTTCTACCACCTTTATAAGTACGTTTTACTATGTAACTCAATTATTCTGGGAAAAACCCGTATAATCCCTTTAAACGGCGGCGCTGTGCGCCGTGTGCCGTTTTTGAAACGGTGGCGCTGTGCGCCGTACGCCGTTTCTGAAACGGCAAAAACGGCGCGCCGCCGTTTTTTTTCGCTATCCTCGAAAAACCTTGGGGAGGGGGGGGGGGGGGGTAGACGCCCTTAGGGGGGGGGGGCGTCTAAATGCCCCACCCCCGGCACGACGCGGGTTAACAGAAAAATAAAAATACGAAAAAGTGGTGGTCATGCCACCCCCGTTTCCTTTGTAAACCCGCCTGTCGTCTGATAAAATACTCGTACCTGACGCCTGACGTTTTTTCTTTCTTGAAGAAGCCCACCAGTGTGAGATGCACTGACCGCTTCATCACCGTATCACGGTAACCTACGACATATACGTAACTCTTGCTTGCAATTGCCGCCCCGTCGGCAGAGACAGCGAGGAAAGCTAGAGGGCCGCTCGCCAGTTTGACCACATCCGTAACGTTGACGTGGAATAAACTTATAAACAAAATGCAGCAGATGTTTATCGCCGTCAGTGCAGCAGCGGATCCAGAACAGGAGTTTGGGGGGCGGGGGCAAAATTCCAAAGTCTCACATAATTCTGAAAACTCATCGGATTTCGCTTGCGTATGCAATGATAGCTGATTTAACCCTCGCCCTATGGAAGCTTTTTTCACCTTCGCCCTACGGGGGTGGGGAGGGGGGGGGGGGGGGTCCTAAAAAGACCCCTTGTTAACTTCCAAACCAAGCAAGATAAAGCAACGCGGTAAGAGCCAACATGTTGCCTGTCATGTTTGGAATCTAACGGTATGCAATTTTTAGGTTTCGGGTCAACGAGTGACCTTCCGGGTCAAGTGAATGACCTCGAACGACCACGTCCAGAACAGCGATTTTGCTCTGTCAGACAAAATTCAAAATGAGAAATTGATAAATGTAAATAAAAAAGGCATTTTCCTAGACCAGTGTTGTCTCAGAAATACAGAAAATGTAATTATTTATTCGTATCTGGTCAAAAAAAGTAAAAAAAGTAATTTAAAAATGACGTCATGAATTCCTTACACTTACACTACACTACAGCACTTACCTTACACTACAGCCATCACTCAGTCAAAAATAGACCCATACGCCAGCAATAATCAATACAAGGTGTCTGCATATAGGTTAGCTATGACCTTTGCACCACATATTTCACTAATGGTGATGCTTTGTGACTGTGATACGAATGTCTTCGCAAATGTCTGTCACGAAAAAAATACATGACGGCTGGTTGATAGGAAAGTTAGAAATGTGGATGAACGTAAAATCACCGTTACATACTGTTGATTTTCCTGGTATCTTTTGTATCGTAGTACGATATATTCTAAGCTACGTTTAACGAAAAAATAGCGTAATCGGTAACGTAGCAAAATATAACGTAACGTAATTCGGTAGCGTAGCTTTGGCCTAAAAACCATACGTAGCGTAGCGTAATTCCGTACCGTAGCGTATAGCGTAGGCCATCACTGCTGGCGGCGGCCTCAGCCGGGCCTGGGAGGGGCCCCACCCGCGGCGGCATATGGCTATAGGCCGGACTACGGGATGGGCGAGAGCCACTCCCCCCCCCCCCCCCCCAAGAAAAAGCCTGGGATCATGCCACCGCGCGAGAGAGCTGCGACATTTGCTGGAGCATCACATACCCGTAATTAATTATAACGCCAAAATTAAGTTATATCTCACGTAATATTGAAGTATGTCCTGTATCTTTATGGTGATGAATACTTACTTATCTAAAGAACACCGCAGTTCGATGGAAACATCGTCATACGGTTGCAGGGGATTCAAAAGTTGCCGCTTTATTCGGCCGCCATCGGGCTGCCCGCCGCCGACGCTAGCAGATTGCTACGATAATAAAATATCATAATATGGATAATAGATGATAGTTTTCAACAAAAAATGTGGCCACATCGATAGATCAACATGTTCTCTTGTTCATAAACTTTGATTTCCGTCAGTACGACTCCTGGTAGCCGAATAATCGCTTGGAGGCACAGAGCATCCGGGCCTCAGATGGCTACCATTGCCCGGCAGAGCGCAGAATCGTCGGTTGAGCGACGTTCGCCTCAGAGCTCGTTGTTCTATTACCCTGCGTTCGCCCGCTGATGCCTCAGCAGCTGTGCTGAACGGGCGGAGGCGGTGAGACGGCAGGCCGGCCGGGCCTCAGTCGGCTCGTAGTGGTTTGCTGTAGTATGGTAAACGTATGTACTGGCGGGTGGATGGAAGAGCCGGAGAATTTCGGTGATATGCCATAGTAAAATGCACTGCGATGTGTAGAATGGAAATCACTCACACATCTTTTTTCTATGGTCACCAACGGATATTTCAAAGCACATTCTTCCTAAATAATAGGTGAGGGCCGGCCTCAGTTGCCTCATATGACGAGCCGCCTCTGTAAAGATCAGTGATTAGGTCGAAGCAAGAATTGCGTGGCTCCCGCGCCACCATTTTCTCGTCATTTCCGGAGAAAAAAACTTGTTGAGGTCTTCAAACATTCCGCCAGTAGGGTGCGGGCTATGTCAGTTCGAGTACCTACCTCCTTAAAGATCGGTTTCCCTGCACTCAGTTGCATTACTCGTATTCCCATTACCTCTACGCTGTGTCATGCAAGGGTGTATCCAAGGGGGTACCCTGGACACCCGCGGGTACCTCCTTGGGCTGAGACTTGAGAGGCCCACCTTATCTTTCGTTTGGGGCCCTTGGCTGGCCAGACGGGCGAGCTCTCGGTCGGTATGAGGGGGCCCTTGATCGGCCTGAGTCGGCCCTCTGTCTCGCCTGAGGGGGCCCTCTGTTGGTCTGAGGGGACCCTCAGTCGGCCTTAGGGGGCCCTCAGTCGGCCTAAGGGGGACCTCTGTCGGCCTGAGGGAGACCCTCTGTCGGTCTGAGGGGCCCTCTGTCGGCCTGAAGGGCCCTATGTCGGCCTGAGGGGCCCCTCTGTCGGCCTGAGGGGACCCTCTGTCGGTATGAGGGGGCCCTCTGTCAGTCTGAGGGGGGCCTTCAGTGGGCCTGAGGGGGCCCTCTGTCGGCCTGAGTGGCCCTCTGTCGGCTTGAGGGGGCCCTCTGTTGGCCTGAGGGACCCTCTGTTGGCCTGAGGGGCCCTCTGTTGGCCTGAGGGACCCTCTGTCGGCCTGATGGGGACCCTCTGTCGGTCTGAGGGGGACCCACTGTCGGTCTGAGGGGCCCTCAGTCGGCCTGAGGGTCGCCTGAGGGGCCCTCTGTCAGCCTGAGGGGGCCCTCTGTCGGCCTGAGGGGCCCTCTGTCGGCCTGAGGGGGGCCCTCTGTCGGTCTGAGGGGGCCCTTTGTCAGTCTGAGGGGGCCTTCAGTCGGCCTGAGGGGGCCCTCTGTCGGCCTGAGGGGGGCCTTCAGTCGGCCTGAGAGGGCCCTCTGTGGGCCTGAGGGGGCCCTCTGTCGGCCTGAGGGGGCCCTCTGTCGGCCTGAGGGGGCCCTTTGTCGGCCTGAGGGGGACCCTCTGTCGGTATCAGGGGGCCCTTTGTCAGTCTGAGGGGGGCTTTCAGTCGGCCTGAGGGGGCCCTCTGTCGGCCTGAGGAGACCCTCTGTCGTTCAGAGGGGGACCCTCTGTCGGTCTGAGGGGGCCCCTCTGTCGGTCTGAGGGAGCTCTCAGTTGGCCTGAGGGGCCCTCGGTCGGCATGAGGGGCCCTTGATCGGCATGAGGGCTCTCTGTCGGTCTAAGAGGCCCTCTGTCGGTCTGAGGGGCCCTCTGTCGGTCTGAGGGGCCCTCTGTCGGGCTGAGGGGGCCCTCTGTCGGTATGAGGGGCCCTCTATCGGTCTGACGGGGCCCTCAGAGGGGGCCCTTGGTCGGCATGAGGGCCCTTGATCGTCCTAAGTCGAGGGCTAAGATCGCCCTCTGTCGGTCTGAGGGGGCCCTCGGTCGGCATGAGGGGACCGTCTATCGGTCTGAGGGGCCCTTTGTCGGCATGAGGGTCATATGTGGATAGGAGGGGCCATCTGGTGGCTTAAGGGGGCCTTTTCGACACGACAGGACCCTCTGTCAGCCTGAAGGGGCCCCTCTGTCGGCCTGAGGGGGCCCTCAGTCGCCCTGAGGGGCCCTCGGCCGGCTTGAAGGGCCCTTGATCGGTATGAGGGGCCCTCTCTCGGTCTGAGGGGTCCCTCTGTCGACCTGATGGGGGCGCTCTGTCGGCATGAGGGCCCTCTGGTGGCCTGAGAAGGTCCTATTCCAGCTTGAGGGGCCCCTTTCGACCCGAGGGGGCTTTCTGGCCGCCTGAGTGAGCCCTCGACCAGCTTGAGGTGGCCCTTGGTCGGCATGAGGGTGCCTGAAGGAGCCCTCTATCGGTCTGAGGGGATCGGCCAGAGGGGCCCTCTGTCGGCCTGAGGGGCCCTCAGTCGGCAGGAGAGGCCCTCTGCCGGCCTGAGGGACCCTCTGGTGGCTTGAGGGGACCCTCGGCTAATAGGGGTAGCCAGGAGCCTGCCGCTGCCACTAATAGGGTTTAAAGGGAAATATTCACCTTTTCCTACGAAAATGGAGTTATTACTTGAAATCGACAGACGAGACCAAAATATATTGTACATTGATGACATTTTGCGTATAAACATTCCCACCGAAAGATATTTCAAGTTAAAGTTCATGAGCGTTCCACGCCTATAACGGTCGTACTTAGCTAGTACTCGGTAACGAATTCACTGTCCGAGCTAAAATTAGCCTGCCTACGCATTGTGATAAATGAAGGTATGCAATATGTTTCCTGCACTCTATATTTTGCGAATATGTACACAAAAACGAATATGAAGACATTTGAAAAAGTGCGTTGAAATCGGCTGTTTAGTTTGTCCCCGGACGGCGACCTATTTAGTATTCTCGAATATTTTATTTATTTAAATAAACTATGTGTTCACCATGAATTTTCGACATAAAGGTATCAATACATTACAATGCACACATGAAACATTTATCTGAACCGTTTTTCCGATAATCAATCAATAAACATTTCAGAGAACTGTGATACATTCGGCGGATTAACTTGGCTTGGCCCCCTATACGACGACGTATTTAGTGTATGCGATTTGTTGAGCGGTAATTCAACGAGAGTTATAGTCAATGTTGAACAGATTGAAAGAAAAGTGCCAGATATGTCACGCTTCCAATAGTGAAGAGAAAACAACGATCATGAACTCCGAAACTTGTACTTGTTTTTTAAACTTTCCCCAAACAACATTTTCGAAATAGAAAAAGTTGTGATTTCATTTTTAAATTGAGACTCGCATCAATTTAATACCATACATGTTGCATAAGATAATTCAGAAAAAAATATATCAAAAGGTGAATATTTCCCTTTAACACGCGCCCTGGAGAGCTTCTCCTCTGATAATTACACGCCCTGGAAGGGGGGGTAGATTTTGCCCCCCCCTATGATCTCGAAAACCACGCAACATACCGACAAGCGTAAAACGGCATTAGATAGCTCGAGACAAGCTCTATCGAAAGTATATGTCTATTTTTTAGGTCAGGTCAATATTGAAGTCACCAGAGGTCATCGAAGGTCAGATTTTCCAGATTTAGGACTTCGCTCCAGAAACCCCAAATGTCTTGGGAACTATGATAGCTAGGAACAAACCGAAAAAGTAATCGAAAGCGCTTGAAATATTAAATCGCCTGTGTCCTCAAATTTGAGCTCAGGTCAATAGTTTAGGCTCCTGAGTCCTGAGGTTATCAAATGTCAAAAAGGATATTTTTTGGCAAAACTGTTTTTTGCAAATAACTTTTACCTAGTAAAGATAAAGCAATACATTTGCCGCCATCGTGTTTGTTTCGTCACGACATTTCGAATCATATTCATGTTGACCAGGTTAGGTCAATTAAAAAATTTGACCCTAGGTCAAGGTCAAGTGTTGACCCGAGTAGGTCATGTTGCTGTGTATGTCTACATGCCAGGCAAGGTCAGCTGAACATGTTCGTTAACTTTTTTCCCGAAAAAAAAATTATCTTGGAAGATATTCAACTTTTAGTTTTAAGCGGAAAGTTGGGTTGGTGAATTCATATATTTTTTGGGGTTAAAAACGGAAATCCTTTGTACTGCCAAATGTCGACATCTATTGCGCAGAAAAAGCGAACCACCCGGTGTCTAGATTGGCTAGCACTATCAACTGGAGTTGTCGCAGCAGTTGGCCGACAGGGACCGCTAGTGAGCCAGGGTGTTATGACGTTGCAAGCAAATGGTATCATTAAATATTGTTTGATTGATTGATTTATAAATAAATTTTTAGCGTTAAATGTTTAACTGGTACCATTTGTTTGCGGCGTCATAACACCCTGGCTCCGCTAGTGAGCCCTGGCGGCCAACTGCTGCATCAACTCCAGCTGATAGTGCTAGCCTCTAGATTGCGAACCACCCGGGGATCGAGAAATGAAAGACGAAAATATTACAAGGCTGACCTTACGACAAGTCGACTATCATTACCAGTTAGGTAAAGAGAGACGACGCTGTCGTTTTAGAGGCCTTATTCAAATACATGGACCTTATTTTTCTTACAGATGCCAAAATCAAACTCTAATATCTTTTTGATTAAATCATTGTTGTCGTTTTAACTGCTACCATACTTAATTTCAATGCCAAGCCATCAAAATGGCTATCTCAACTCAAATATAATGTTAAGGTGGGATAGTCCCTTTAAAGGACGGGGTACTGCATAACGTCCCGAATTTATTGCCGGATCCTTCCTAAAGTGATCCCAGATGATAGACAGGGTCCATATCTAACGTCCGTCACCGTGACCTGAACCGTGACCTTTGACCCTGGAGGTCAAATTCGAGGTCAAAGGACGAGGTACAGCATAACGCCCGAATTGAACTATTCTAACGTCCATATCTAACGACCCCGTCCTTTGACCTCGAATTTGACCTCGAAGATGACATTGAACAGGAAAATGAAGGTCATATTCGTGACCAGCGTGTCAGAATTGACATTGGGCCGAGGTTTGGGCCAAATCTGAACCCGTCGAGCGACGGATTCAGATCCGTGAAACGACGTGCGTGAAATCAGCGACTTATTCAGCGCTAAATAAGTCGCTGATTTCACGGACGTTCTTAGCATCCAGTATGTTGTCAAGTTTGGGGAGCGTTTGAAGTGGTGTTTCTGAAAATATAAGTATATTTGGCCATCTGAACAAACGTATCCATCTGTGAGGAAGGGATTATTACGACAGCTTAATAATTATAATTACGACAGCTTCAAAGGCAAGAGAATATTCAACAGAGGCCAATTTCACAAAGCAAAAAAGATTGTAATTACAAAGAATTGCTTTGTTATTACAAATAACTTTTACACATGTGTGTAGTTTGGATTTCACACAATTTCAGGGCAGTAATTGACGGAAGTGAGGGCAATTGCAAACTTGTAATTCCTTGTGCCACTAATGTTTATTTTGCCTATGTCGATTGCTACCAAATTACTTCCATATTTGTTCACCAAAGAATTACTTTTATCACAAAGATAAAAAATAAGGTATCGTTTAGTCATTAACGATCACTTTTTGAGTGAACCTTTTTTTTTGGGGGTGGGGGGCAAACAGGCCACTTTGGGCTTGGGGGGGCGGCCGCCCTAAATGCCCCCCCCCCCCCCCTGGATCCGCCAGTGATGTTGCATATTGGGAGACGTGTCTCGACGAGATAAACACATTGGTACCGTTTTCACTTATCTATCTTCAGTATGTCGATAGTTATCGACACAAAAGTGTTGGTGGTCACGAAATTGACCCGACCTTAGGTCACCGATATCAGAAATCCGAGATGAAAAATTGTAGGTATTTATGACCTTATGAAATCCTGCAAGTTTTAAACAGATCGGCCTAACACTGTGGCTGCGGTACGATCGCAAACGTTTAGGAGGTGGGGTCATCACGTAACCTGGTCTGGTGACTTGACCTGAGATGACCCGAGGTCAAGAATTTTACATAATATGGGTAGTTGATTTCCGAACAGGTGTGCATAAAACGGCGCAGCGCCGCCGTTTTTGTGCTATCCTCGAAAAACCTTAGGGGTGGGCGGATTTCGCCCCCCCCCCCCAGGGCGCGTGTTAATGGAGACTTGGAAACCGAGCGCGTGCTCAGTACATCAGCTACTTTGTTATTTGAACTTTCGATCTTCTGATGTGTGACATCCTTGCAATGCAGATCCTTGATGTGCAGATCATTGCAGGATTACTCGTTTGTTAATTCAGACAGCAGCAGGTCCCAGGGTAGATTCTGCAAAATGTACCGGGTATGATATCGAAACTAGGTATTAATGGCATAGAACCTCAGAAGTCACGGCGCCCGAAAATCCAACACCGAATCACCACCACCACTACACTACACCCAGAATAAGTAGTTGAAATCGCGTTAGCGAAGCTAAAATATGCAAGGGGCCCTGTTACCATGGGGGGCCATTTATGTGTCAGGGGGCCCATATCACTGACCGCGGGTACTACCTTGGCCACATCCTGGATACGCCTTTGGTATCATGCATACTTTTATAACTAGAGGTCCGCCAGCTAGCCGTAGTTGGCGGAGATCCAAAATCGGAGCCCGTCCACGTGCGCACGTGCCGACCGACTTTGATTCCGACTCATGCGGACCGCCCCAAACTCATGCATTTGCCTGCTCACAAAATTTCAGATCGATTGGTCCAGCAGTTTCCGGGATCTGAAAGCGACAGTCGCACGTGCGCACGTGCCAAGAGGCATGTTGTTTATTGCGTGCAATGCTGCCATGCATTAAGCCCTACAGGAAATTGCAAGTCAATCTAGCCACTACTTTGGGATATATTGACCATTATCGCGCGAGCACGTGATAAATGCAAAAGGGGCGTAAATTGTTGCCCTCACATTGTGTGACCCAATGTGAGGGCAACAGTTTATGCCCCTTTTGCATTTATCACGTGCTCGCGCGCTTATCGCTTGTATAGAAGCCATAGGTGCCCAATAGTGAAAGTTGGTTCAATTTCCTATCCATATGTAGCGTGTAGTCGGGCTTTGCAACATTGAAGAAAAAAATCATTAAAAACATCAAAAATTTCACTTTTCTTTATATTTTCCTTCGGACTGATTTTGGGCCGCTGATCTCAATGGTGGTGGAATTAGGGCTCTACGACTTCATCTGCAACGATTACAGCGTGTTGCAACACTCGGCAACGATCTGCAACATTTTACAAATTTTGCACACTTTCTTGAACCGGCGAATCGTTCTGGGGTATTGCCGATCCGCTATTTCCTGTCGCTTCTGGACTATCAACCTTTGGATCCCGTGAACATTTGTGAATCTCTAACTTTGCAATGCGCTTCATCCGACCTCGCACTAATTAATTTGTGATGAGGCTGGCCAGTCGTTAGTCAACATATAGGTCCCTCGCTGCTCGGATAAAGATGTGTCATGATGGTCTTTGGAGTTCGGTTTGTGGTGGACATTAGGATAGGGTCTCCCACGAGGTAGACTACCGGAGTACCTATTTACAGATGATCCGTCACGGGGTCCCTTCCCCACGTCGGCTCCCGTAATCCGCCCAACCTCTAAAATTCCCTTTAATTTCTCTCTGATTTTTACGTCCCCACAAATACTATTTCCTCCCCTCATTACCTCCCCAAGCTTATCGTTCCTACAAATATAATTCCCTTTCCCTTGTCATATCGGAATATTCCGTCTTACTGCGCCACCTAATCACTTCTCAACCGTTTCCACAGCCTACTAAAATTCCGCGGTCGCACGGCTCATAGCTACTTGGCTAAGTTGCGGCTGCATTCGCTGCCGAATTACTGCAATCCCCTAAGCCGATGGACCTGTTCCTGTTGTCCGGATGGACCTGTTCAGTCACGCGGCGGCCTTTACCCCTCGCCACGTCACCACTGATCCTAACCTTTCCGCACGTCATGGTGCCTCCGCGACATCATTCCCCGGTCGCCCGGTACGACCTGGGGAATTCCATGATGGACATGAGACCTACCAATGTTATCCGAGGGTCGGGAAGACAAGTGTGGCATATTGCGGCACAAACAACATAAGATCTGTCAACCGGCATACCTCGCAAGCCAGAGTAGCGGCCTTGACACCGGCCGGGTCGGACGCGTTCCCCCGGGCTCCGGCCGACGTATGAGCCGAGCGTGAACGCGTGGGGTCAGTGACCTGTGGCCCAGACAGTGAGCAAGCGGTGCGGGGCAAACCAGTGCGGAGCAGCGGACAGTGACACCACCAGTCATGTCTGCTTCGGAGTCTGCCGTCACAGCGGAAGCCAGTGCGGAGCAGCGGACAGTGACACCACCAGTCATGTCTGCTTCGGAGTCTGCCGTCACAGCGGAAGCCAGTGCGGAGCAGCGGACAGTGACACCACCAGTCATGTCTGCTTCGGAGTCTGCCGTCACAGCGGAAGCCAGTGCGGAGCAGCGGACAGTGACACCACCAGTCATGTCTGCTTCGGAGTCTGCCGTCACAGCGGAAGCCAGATCGGAGCAGCGGACAGTGACACCACCAGTCATGTCTGCTTCGGAGTCTGCCGTCACAGCGGAAGCCAGTGCGGAGTAGCGGACAGTGACACCACCAGTCATGTCTGCTTCGGAGTCTGCCGTCACAGCGGAAGCCAGTGCGGAGCAGCGGACAGTGACACCACCAGTCATGTTTGCTTCGGAGTCTGCCGTCACAGCGGAAGCCAGATCGGAGCAGCGGACAGTGACACCACCAGTCATGTCTGCTTCGGAGTCTGCCGTCACAGCGGAAGCCAGATCGGAGCAGCGGACAGCGACACCACCAGTCATGTCTGCTTCGGAGTCTGCCGTCACAGCGGAAGCCAGATCGGAGCAGCGGACAGCGACACCACCAGTCATGTCTGCTTCGGAGTCTGCCGTCACAGCGGAAGCCAGATCGGAGCAGCGGACAGTGACACCACCAGTCATGTCTGCTTCGGAGTCTGCCGTCACAGCGGAAGCCAGATCGGAGCAGCGGACAGTGACACCACCAGTCATGTCTGCTTCGGAGTCTGCCGTCACAGCGGAAGCCAGTGCGGAGCAGCGGACAGTGACACCACCAGTCATGTCTGCTTCGGAGTCTGCCGTCACAGCGGAAGCCAGTGCGGAGTAGCGGACAGTGACACCACCAGTCATGTCTGCTTCGGAGTCTGCCGTCACAGCGGAAGCCAGTGCGGAGCAGCGGACAGTGACACCACCAGTCATGTCTGCTTCGGAGTCTGCCGTCACAGCGGAAGCCAGATCGGAGCAGCGGACAGTGACACCACCAGTCATGTCTGCTTCGGAGTCTGCCGTCACAGCGGAAGCCAGATCGGAGCAGCGGACAGCGACACCACCAGTCATGTCTGCTTCGGAGTCTGCCGTCACAGCGGAAGCCATATCGGAGCAGCGGACAGCGACACCACCAGTCATGTCTGCTTCGGAGTCTGCCGTCACAGCGGAAGCCAGATCGGAGCAGCGGACAGTGACACCACCAGTCATGTCTGCTTCGGAGTCTGCCGTCACAGCGGAAGCCAGCAGCGGACAGCGACACCACCAGTCATGATCGGAGCAGCGGACAGAAGATCGGAGCAGCGGACAGCGACACCACCAGTCATGTCTGCTTCGGAGTCTGCCGTCACAGCGGAAGCCAGTGCGGAGCAGCGGACAGTGACACCACCAGTCATGTCTGCTTCGGAGTCTGCCGTCACAGCGGAAGCCAGTGCGGAGCAGCGGACAGTGACACCACCAGTCATGTCTGCTTCGGAGTTTGCCGTCACAGCGGAAGCCAGTGCGCAGCAGTGGACTGTGACACCACCAGTCAAGTCTGCTTCGGAGTCTGCCGTCACAGCGGAAGAGGATAATGTAGTAAGGACGGCGATGAACAAGAAAAACAGCGTACAATGAGAGAGATGGTCGGTGTGGCTGAAAAAAGGAAACGACCGGTGACGTCACCGAAAGAGATGCAAAAAGTGAGTACCGACCATGCTGGCATGCTTCAAGAAATGAAAGAAATAATTGTATCATCAATTGAGGAGGCAAACCAAAAACTGTGGGATAAAGATAGAGGCAAGGATGTCTCTACGAGGGAAAAATCGAGAAACTTGAGTCTGACCTGTTTGCAAGGGATCAGCATGTCGATGAGCTACAATCGAAGCTCGAGTCATACTCGAGCACGCCCAGGAAATGGAAAACCAAATCGAGGACCTCGAACGAAACAGTCGGTCAAAAAACCTGATAATTCACAGCGGTCGATTCGGCAGGCGTAGAGTCGGCGAAGACATAGAAGCCATGACGGTGCAGCTCCTGAATGATTGTTTCGAGAACAAAGAGCTCACCAAAAATGACTTCTCAGCAATTCATCGTCTGCAGAACGACAACTCTGTCATATGTGTCTTTATAAACAAGAACCTACGCGACTCGATCTACGAAGGTCGCGTAAAGTTAGGACAGAGACATTTGAACTTCAGTCAGAGAGTGTTCATAAGCGAGTCTCTCACCAAGTCGAAGCGAGAAATATTTGCTGAGCTTCTGCTTATGAAGAAAAATGGTCACATATGGACAGCTTTCACCAGCAACGGAATCCCAGGATTGAAACGTACGAGTGAGTCCCCGCCGATGAGAGTGTACTCTATTCAGCAGCTACAAGGTATACAAAGAACAGCGTCTCTCTCTGGGGTGAAGACATCCCGAGATCGGCGGCGTCCCGGCGGAGACGGGCCCAGGATGACTGACAGCTCGGTCCAGGTTCGTGGAGGGACGGGCGGCCCCCGTCCCGGCGGCAGCTCGCCTGCCCGGCAGCTGCCGCCCGTTCGGGCCCCGACGGGTGAGCGGCTGAGCGGCGCCGGCGGTGGTGCCATGCCGCCAACCGTGGTGGTCGCCGGCGGGACTGCCGGTCCCGGGGCTCCTGCTGCGGGGCTCGATGCCGCCCATGCTGGGGCGCCTGTTGCTGAGTCTTCTGCCGTCCCTGTCGGGGCTCCTGCCGGAGAGCCTGTGGAGGCGGCGGCCGCGCCGCTGGCTGCAGTTGCGGCGCCTGTTGGGGTTGCCGCTGGCGGGGCCGCCAAGGCGGCCGCTGCGTCGCTGGCTGCAGCTGCGGCGCCTGCTGGAGTGGCCGCTGATTGGCAATTCGCGTGTCTGATCTCTCTGAGTGAGGACCGTGTCTACTTAAACGTTTTTAACGTATTTCGCCCTCCCATCTCCCTCCCCGCGCCACCCTACTCTGTTCTTCTCATAACAGTGTAGCGGTCCCCCCCTTAGCCTCACCTCCCCACGTCCCTTGTCTGTGCCTTCTTGCCTCCCTATTTTTCATCCTGCCTTCTCTCTTTCCTACTTAAATCCGCCGGTGGATACCTAACGGTGCCCATCCGACCTGCTTGGCCCGAACGGTCCGTGGACGACCTGGAGGGGTGGCAGGTTGGCCCAACGAAGCCGGTTGGATCTCGTTTTTCACCAACTCTCTCCTTCTCTCTCCTAATCTAATCTATCTCTTTCTTATTCTACTCCGGGTTATCCTCACACAGCCTTCAGCCATCACTTGCAAACACAGCCTTCAGCAACACTTAACGGCCTTCAGCTCGTCTCACTTCTCACCTCACACCCGCACTCACACAGCCTTCAGCCACCACTTGCAAACAGTTTCAGCAACACTTAACGGCCTTCAGCTCATCACCACACACGCACACTCCAAACCTCGCGACCGCTCTCCTGATGTCGGTCGAGGTGTTGCTGCGCTGCCGTCGCCGGGACGGGCAGCCTATGACGGCTTTCCTGCCTTGGGCAGTGGAGGACGCCGCGTTGGCAGTCACCGGCCAGCGCCTGAATGCCCGCTTCGTGCGTGGCGGGGATCTCCTGATCTCTGCCACCGCAGAGGAGGCGGAAGGGCTCCAGACCATCACTGACCATAGCTGGAGCCGAGGTGGAAGTGGCCAAGCCCTTCCACCTCAACCGCTCCCAGGGCTCCATCTATGCCCCGGAGCTGGCAGGGCATGCCAAGGAGGACCTCCTCCAAGGTCTCGCCACCGAAGGGGTGGTAGACCTCTTCCGGCCGAAGGACTCGCCCATCCTCATCCTCACTTTCGCGTCGAAGGTCGTACCGGAGTTCGTGTACGTCACGTTTCTGCGGTACCGGACCAGGGTCGTGGTGCCCAAGCCGCGGCGCTGCACGAGGTGCCAGCGTTACGGGCACGTCCAGAAGGGCTGCCACGCGCGCGAGGAGCGCTGCGCCAAGTGCGCAAAGGAGGGCCACAGCGCGACTCGCTGCGAGGCCGACAGCCCGACCTGTGCCGTCTGCGAGGGGCAGCACCCGGCCTACAGCCGGGACTGCCCCAAGTGGGTCTTAGAGTGCAGGGTGGCATCCCTCATCCACGAGAAGGGCTGGGCGCCGGTGGCCGCCAGAGAGCAGGCCCTCTCTGAGGTGGAGGACCGCCCCCTCCCCAGACAGGAGGTGCGCACCACGCCACGCCTCAGGATAGACCCGCCTCCCAACCCTTGGAGCGCCAAGGGGTTCCCCGGGCTCCCCACACCGCGCCCGGGATCTCCGGTGGTGATTCACTGCGAGTCACCACCGGCGGTTGACTCCCACGCACAGCGTGCAGCGGCCGCCCCACAGGACGGGGCCCGCCGCGACAGGTCCCGCGGCGGCACCACGAGCTCGGGCACGGGCTTGGCGCGTCCCCCCTCCCAGGTGAACGGGGCGTCACCGAACCCCCCCCCCCCCCCCCAGGTGGTCACCGGTGCGCGGCCGCGTCACCGCTCTCCGCCAACCGGCGGACAGCAGGAGCAGGGTGCTGCCCCCTACAACGTAGACGGCATGCGCTCCCGCCACCACTCTCCCCAACCGGTACACCGTACCAAGGCTCCGCAGGGAACAGACTCCCAGCAGCCCCAGAGAGAAACCCCTGCCGCCCCACCGCCTCCCACGGGAGACGCGAGCCCTGGCTCAGCTTCCTCCCAGTCCGTCACGGGAGAGACGAGTCTCGCCTCACTCTCTCCCACGAGAGAAGCGAGCTACGAGAGCGACGGCGGCAGCTCCTCCGCTGGCACCGCCCAGTCCACGCCTCCCCCACCAAGACAGGCACACCGCCCCCCTAACAGTAAGGGGAGACGCCATACACGCACAAAGGGCCAAAAACCAAACAACACACAGCATAACACACCATACACTCTCCGCACACATCCCAAGTAATAACACAACTCACACAAACAAGAAACACTCCTCATAACACTGACACTCACACCACAATCCTCCAATGGAACACGAGGGGAATTCCACAGCACTGGCACGAGTTAAGAACCGCACTAAACGAAGCCAACACATCCATCATTTGCATCCAAGAAAGCCATTTAAAACCATCAGATCCCTATAATTTCAACATAAATTCATATAGCTTATACCGAAAAGACTCCTCCCACCAAACACGCAACAGACGCGGAGGCGTGTGCACATACATCAAAAACAACATACCACACAGACACATACCATACAACACACAACATGACATCCTCATCACAGAAATTACTACTACTTCAACTCCAATCACCATAATCAACTTTTACTTCCCACCCAATAAGCATTGCAGAGAATACATCACCTTATTAGAAACGATTATTCAGAACACAAACACTCCAGTTTTAATATGCGGAGATATTAATGCTCACCACCCTCTGTGGGACACTAGCAGAAGATCCTCAGATTACCGCGGTAAATTATTCCACAATTTATTAAACAACACACAGCTTGTAATCCTCAACAACGGCTCGCATACTCTCCCAGCCCAACAGATCACACAAAACAACACAACACCAGACATCACAGCCACAACTCCCGATCTAGCCGCAAGCTCGACGTGGGAAACCACAGATGATCCCTATTTTAGTGACCACCTCCCCATCCATATCAAAATAGGGAAAAATTCATCCCCACTTGGTTCTTTCCCCCGCTGGAATTTAAAAAGGGCCAATTGGACAGAATATACTAATACACTAGAACAAACAATAAATAACAACACAACAATCACTCAACTAACCCAATCAATACTAGATACCGCAAAACAAAACATTCCACATGCAAAAACTCATCACCCAAATCCAAAAGCTGCTCCCTGGTGGAATTACGATTGTAAGCGAGCAATCACATTTAGAAATACCGCCAGACACCGTTACGAAAAACATAGAACAATGGAAATTTTTTGCACATATAAGAAAGCCAAAGCAAAGTGCCGCCAATTGATTAAAAAAGCAAAAAAAGAATCATGGGAAGAATTTGTTAATACTTTTAATAGGTTCACCCCACTCAGTAGAGTATGGCGAATCATTAAAGCATTTAAAGGAAATCGCCAAACTTTACACAAATCTTTATCAATCAAACACAATAATACTTACGTAACAGATCCGCAAGATGTTGTAGAAATACTAGCCAATCGCTATCTAGAAATAGCCTCAGAAATCCCTAATCCTATACCAAGTTACATACCAGAAGATACACTTATAAACCTAGCCGAGTACAACGAACCCTTCACATTGCAAGAATTTAATCTAGCAATTAATAAAACAGGCAACTCAAGTCCTGGCCCAGACGAAATACATTACCAATTTTTTAAACACATGGGTCCAATCGCCACACAAGCACTACTTGACTCACTAAACCACACTTTCACTACACACGTATACCCCGACACGTGGTTCCACTCACACATCCTTCCTATCCTCAAACCAAACAAAGACCCAACACTTAAAGAAAGTTACAGGCCCATCTCCCTCACCAGCTGCGTTCACAAAATCTTCGAAAGAATCATCAAAGCAAGACTGCTTTATTTTATCCAAAAACACAACATCCTTTCCTCAAACCAAGCTGGTTTCCTACCAGGCAGGAGCACAACTGACAACTTGGTCAAATTAACAGCTGACGCGCAATATGCCTTCAGCCGACGGCAATACAAAGCAGTAGTTTTTCTCGATTTAAGAAACGCTTACGACACACTTAACATTACAACACTCCAGAACTACTTACACCAAATAAACATGCAGGGCCACCTACTCCACTATCTAAATCACTACTTATGCAACAGAACATTTCAGGTAAAACATACAGGTCATCTATCTGACACCAAATTCCCTTCCACCGGCCTAATCCAAGGGTCTGTCCTCAGTCCCCTGCTATTTATTTTAGCGCTCAACTCTACACTCTACACTATCCCCCAACCGGCCAAGATCGCTATATACGCAGACGATATAGCTACCTGGACCTCCCACGTACACTACAACAACGCACTAGCCTCTCTACAAAAAACACTTACACACATCGAAAACAAACTCGCCCCTCTTAACCTACACATCTCACCCGGAAAGTCTAAATGCCTTATATTCGGAAACTTAACACCAGAACACTGCACCCCACTAACAATCAGTAATAACAATGTCCCATTTGTAACGGAAGCCAAATTCCTGGAAATAACTTTCGATAATAAACTTTCTTTCAAACACCATATTGAAGACATCAGCACCAGCGTATCAAAAAGACTTAACATCCTCAAAGCGGTATCGGGAACCCAGTACGGCGGAGACAGAAACACACTCATGAAACTTTATATCACACTAATACGCCCCATTATGGAATACTCTGCAATTGTCTTTGAAAACGCAACACAAACACACTTAAAGAAATTAGACACTTTACAAAACACCTGCTTGAGAATCATAACCACGGCCCTCAAAACATCTCCCATCACCTCCCTACACGTATACAACGATATCCCTCCTCTACAAGAAAGACGAACAGAAGCACTCTTCCGATACTTTTTCAAAATTCAACAAATCCCTAGTCACCCATGTCTTCAAGCTATATGGAGGCGGTCACACCCAAAATACAAAAATGCATCCAACAAGCGCCGAACAATCGGAAATAGATTCAAGGCCCACACAGAAACACTCGCCCTACCCCTTATGACACCAACACTTCTACCCCCACCCATCCCATGGTGGAAAATCCCTCCGCCTCAAGTAATCCTACTACTTGAAAAACCAAAAACTCTCTACACCCATGCAGAAATACAAGCATCCTTCCAGGAATTCCTACACAATCATCCACACCACACATTAATATACACGGACGGCTCAAAACAAACAACACCAGACAGAACGGGATCAGCAGCAGTACTCCAAACCAACAACAACTTCATAACAATACTAAGAGCACGACTCCCAAACTACTGCTCCATATACACAGCGGAGTTATTCGCAATATACGCAGCCTACGCGACAATCAAAGAACAAAACTTAACAAACCCTATCATCATTTCAGACTCCAAATCAGCACTAGTGTCGATAACCCCAAACAAAACACAACAACACCCACTCATAGCACAAATCTTCCAAATCCAGCAATCACTTCCACTAAATCAGATCCCAAACCTCCTATGGATCCCTAGCCACACAGGCATACTAGGAAATGAAAAGGCAGACCTGGAAGCCAAGAAAGCAACCAGTAACACAAACTACATCACTTTGAATCCAACCACAACAGAATACTTCTCCAAAATACGAAAACACATACGTGCCAAACTACAAATACAATGGGATCATACAAATGCATCCCTACGAGACATTCACCCAAAATTAGAACCCTGGTGTTCCGCAAATCAAAACTCAAAAAGACAGGAAAAAGCCCTGGCCAGGTTGAGAATTGGACACACACAGCTAACTCATTCATACATCTTTACAAAATCAAGCAAACCGACATGTGAAAACTGCACAAACACCACCCCAGCCATAAAACACCCCCTAATTGAATGCCCACAATATAATACACACAGACTACCAATTACACACTACTGCCAGCAAAACCACATCAACGTCAACATGAGATCCATACTGGGAAACGATCACCCAGAATTAATAAACCTACTGTTTGATTTTCTTACCAATTCGAAACTCCTTGACAAACTGTAGTCGGTGATCGGGACGTCACCGCCCCCCTCCCCAACGGATCACCGGCGTGCGGCCGCGCCACTGCGGTCCCGCCACCGCCCTCCCGGCGCTTTTTCCAATTGGTGACGATCAAACCAACCAAACCATCGGTGATCGTGACGTCACCATGCGGCCGCGCCACCGCCAAACCAACCAAACCATCGGTGACCGGGACGGCACCGTGCGGCCGCGCCACCGCGGTCCCGCCACCGCCCTCCCGGCTCAATTTTCCAACTATCTGTGACTATCTGAATTTTATAAGTGTACGCCACGGTATCCATAGATATATATATATATATGAAGAAAAAAAAACGGGGAGACCAAAAGATAAACGCCAAGGACAAAAAGAGAGAAAAAAAAAGAAGAAGAGGCACCCCAAGTCCAAAAAAAAAACGGTCTAAAGATAGTATCCATGCATAATGTACGTGTACCTAATTATACATCACTGAAGTGCGAGAAGAAATAAAACAAGACGCAAGACATCCCAAGAATAAGATCACGTAAACAAACAAAAGCAATATGAAACACAATCGAATACCTTCAAGAAACAAGAAAAGAGAAAAAACGAAGCTACAAGATAGAAGCAGATAATTATAGTAAAGTCCACACTACAGCACCAAGGGTAGTAGGATCTAAAGATAATAGAAAAAGACACAAAACAAGATTAACAAGAAGAAAGAAGAAACATTATCCTAAGTCCAAACTACGCAACCAAGTTTAGTAGGACTGAAAGATGATAGCAAAATAAAAACGCTATCAACAAGATTACTGAGAAGAAAGAAGAAGAAAAAGAAGAAAGAAAAGAAAGAAAAACGAATAAAAACAAATACAAATAATACTACAGAAGAAAACAAGCTACACATAAACAAACTACCTATCACACTCCATACATAACGAACAAAAACATGAAGAAACAGAATAACATACATATAATATCAACAGGAAAAATGAATACCTACAGAAGAAACAAGATCAAACAGAACTACATACTTACAATATTAACAAGAAGAGAAGAAACATAAGAAGCCAATTCGAAGTAGAAAAGCACATCACAAACAAACCTAATGTAAATCACCACCCTGCCCACAGATGTCACTATTGTAAAAGTGTATGTCCATCACTGTTCACCATATTGTAAAAGAGACCAAAAAAAAAACAGATGAAAAAAAAGAGAGAGAAAAAGAAAGAGAGAAAGAGAGAGAGAGAGAGAAAAAAAAACATCTACCGGTCCAAACTCACCTCACTAAATAATATGTAAATTACTGTCCACCATTATGCGTTATTGTATTTGTAGTTGTAATTGTATTTGCATTTGTAATTGTATCAGTACCACCACTGTCCTGCCAACCCACCAACCATCACCCAGATCACCACCAGCAAAAAGAAAACATGAAGAAAAGAAAAATGGCAGCGAAGGGCGCCGGAGGCGCCCTTCGACCACAGGGCCGATATCGCCGTAAGGCGGCAGGCCAAGCAGAGAAAATACTCAGCACTCAGCACTCCGCTGATTGGGCTGCCGTGGCGGCGGCGGGGTGCGACTGACGGAGCGTTACCAAATAACGTTCTGCTTTCCCTTGGGACAAATGTGAGTACTGGTCGTGTACAAGTGAACAGTGTTTGTAATGTCTTAGGTACCCGCAGCGCTAGCGTTTGTATATCGTATATTAAATATCGCCGAGGGCCGCGGGTCGCGGAGCCCTAACCCGCGTTTGTGTGTGTCGAGTGATGTGTTATGTGTTGTCACTTAAGTTGTTGTTGTTCGTCGTGATGCTCCGGATGTATGACGTCAGAGGGTTTAGTGCACGTTGCTGCAATTTGCCAGTTTTCGCTTTACTGGTAATGTTAGGCCTATGTCTTGCCACCAGCCATTTGCAAAAAGCGCATAAGAAAAAATGGTCAGCTGCAATTTGAATGGCACTGTTTCCGTAGTCTGCTTTAACGTACGTGGGATCCGAAACAGGCAAAAGAGACGAACAGTTTTCCGTCACTTACATGTGAAATATCCTAATCATGTAGTTTGTGTCCAAGAAACACATTCCTCTGCTGATGTAGAACAGCAGTGGAGGAATGAATGGGGGTCATCAGTGTTCTTCAGTCATGGATCTGCTTTCCAAGCAGGTGTTGCAATACTTTTGCCAAGGCAATTCACAGGGTCAATTAAAGGGCATTTGAGCGATGAAGAAGGGCGAGTGATTGGCATTCAGTTCAACATGGAAGAAGAACTATTTTGAACAATGGCTATTCTTCGCGCTGGTTTAGATGTAACCGTGGTATCTTTCAAGGATCCCCACTAAGTGGTATTTTATTTAACCTTGCAGTTGAAATTTTGGCAATAAATGTGCGAAGTAAACAGAATATCAGAATAAACAGAATATCCGCGGTATAAAAGTAAGCCAAACAGAGGTTAAGGTAAGTTTATATGCTGATGACATAACATTGTTCATACAGGATAATCTGTCTGGAGCGGAAGTTCTACGGGTAATGGATGGTTTTAGTAAGGCCTCCGGACTATACCTAAATTTAGACAAGAGCCACGTGATGTGGTTAGGGAATAGGAAAGGCAATAATGAACCGATTGGAGGGATACAAGCTGTGAATAAAATAAAGGTACTGGGGGTTTGGTTTAGTGCAATTGACAGTTGCATATCAGATAACGTTGAGCCAATTATCAGAAAGATTAGTAATACTATCAACATATGGAGCCAGAGATCCATCACCATCTAGGGTAGAATCACAGTCACGAAAGCTGTACTTGCCTCCCAGCTTGTGTACATGTGTACATGCGTTGAGATACCGAAGAAAGCAGTGATCAGGATACAAAGTAAAATTATGAAATTCGTATGGCGTGGTCGACCTTCTAAGGTTGCAAGAAAAGTACTAGCCCAAGATGTTGATCACGGAGGACTCAAATTAGTAGACGTGGAGGCCTTCATTCGATCATTAAAAATGGCATGGAGAAGACGCATGTATACGAACCAAGTATCAATATGGCGCAAAATGATACAGGCGAGGATAGGAAACTTTGAGCTATGCGACCTCATTAAAACTTGTTTGTGTAGGGATGAAATAAAGCAACTGAGCATACCAGCATATTACATAAATGTGTTAACACAATATCAAGATTACAATTCTAAGCCGTTAGATCAAATAGGTAATATACAAAAGGAAATGATATGGTACAATCGTAGTATACGCATAGATGGCAAAACCGTATTCATAAATAGCTTATACAAGAAGGGAATACAAATCGTAGACGATATAACTAGAAGTAACGGGACATTTATGAGTTTAAACGAAATTAAAGTCAGATATCCAGGAGTAAGGATTGACTTCCTGACATATGAGGCAATATTAAGGGGCAACCACAGTTATGGAAACACAAGCTGGGAAACATAACGTACATAAAACTGTCCGAAAACAATAGAAATGATGTACCTTACATACATGTTCAAAATCAGAAGTATGGTATCACTGATGTGCGAAGCAAGCATTTTTATAAAGATGGAATAAATTCCAGGACACCCAAGGCGGTTACGGGATGGGAAGAACTTGGCTATATTGATATGAAGTGGAAACAGATCTTTATAATTCCATATCAATGCACAAAATCCACCAAAATACAATCTCTTCAATATAGAATCCTTCATAGATATATCCCAACCAGACAATATTTATATATACGAAATGTGATCAATAGTCCTCAATGCTTACACTGTAGAAGCGACGACACGTTAGAACATTTTGTTTACCAGTGTCCGATCATCAAAATAATTCGGGGGAAAATATTCAGAAGTCTACGTGTTTCAACGCAGAATGCTTTAAAAGACGTGCTATTTGGGATGTTCAATGAATGGAATGCCATTAACTTAGTAATCCTCCTTGTTAAACAATATATAGTAAGTTGTAAATTATCGTATAAACAAGTCGAGCCGAATTATGAAGGGGCTAGGGCGTTAATTGAATATCACATACAGGCAGAAAAACATACAGCAACTGTAAATAATGCACATGAGTCATTTGTTAATAAATGGCATGACCTGCTGGACGAAAATGATATGGTGAAAGTGTGAAATGTCCGTTAACTATTAACATCACAATACTACTGATTATATGTATCAACACGCAATGGTTGATGGTTGATGGACTCATTGGACAATGGTTGATTCGAAATGGTGTCGCGTTTAGTATATTGTAGCAACGTGTGTACAATAGTCCACTTGGGGATCTAGGGTCCGAGAATGGGGGGGGGGGGCTAAAATTAAAAATCGTTGAGCGGGGGGGGGGGGGGGGGGGGGAGGTAGTGGTGTCGGGTTCTCAAAGAGAGTCATTGACCGGGGGATTTTTTTCCTTCCTAATTATCACTTCTTACAGCCAATGCAGGAACACGCGGGGCGGGGGACATCCTTGTATTGAATTCCCGCCATGCTCCTGTGTGTGTGTGTGGGGGGGGGGGATTTGCCCCTAATGCCCCCACTCCTCTGGATTCGCCAGTGGTAAAAACCAGACAAACCCAATTTTACCTCTTCTGTCGCTTTCAAAAAAAAAAAATGTAGCTGAGTTCATGCTGAGTCTGATCTTGACTAGTTGGAAATCCTAAAAATTGTGAAACCTCTACTCATAGCACCCATACAATGCACCGGGATAAGAACCTAAGCATGGTGCAAAATGGGTGTCAGATTTAAAATTGGTACCTAAAATTACTCGAGTCTGGATAAGACCTGAGGCCAAAGTAGCCATCCCAAGCTATAGTAATTTAAAATAACCATGACAATGAAAAATATGAACTTTACCTACAAATTCACAAAGTGTGAATTTTATTTGGCTACATGTTTACAGGGAAAAGGAAAACAACGATACCCAAGTCCGAGTCACAATTCCTCAAATACTGTCGAAATGCGTTCCACGCACGCTATTCAGCGCTATAAACTTTGGCGCCAAAACGCGACGTTTTTGAACTTACGTTGGTTGCAGGAATCGCTCCAGATCGCAAATAACGCCAGACCGGCCACGCATATTGGGAAATGTCGAATATAAAGTCAAGGCCCATCATACTTAGGGACATCGGCGTACCGAGTATCAACTATCAGGCCATGCAGGTCATGACCTGGTCCTTTGGATCCGAGGCGCCCATGCAAAGCTGGCGCCCCTCCGATCAGTCACGGCACCCCTCTGGCCAGTGACGGCACCACTCCGGCCAGTGAGGACGCTCCCCCGGCCAGTGACGACTTTTTTGTGGCCAGTGACGGCACCCCCGGCCAGTGAGGGCATCCCCTGCCATAGACGGCGCCTCTCCGGCCCGTGACAGCGGCCCTCCGGCCAGTGACCACGCCCCTCCGGCGAGTGACGGCGCCTCTCCGGCTAGTGACGGCGCCCCTCCGGCGAGTACGGCGCCCCTCCGACTAGTGACTGCCCCTCTTTGGCGAGTGACGGTGCCCCTCCGGCCAGTGACTCTCCTTCCGCACAGTGCGAAAGGAGAGGCGCCCCCCCCCCTGGCAAATTTCGCCAATATTGGTGGCGGCCCTGTCGATCGGGTGGCGCCCCTCAAGGCAATGACCTGGTTCTTTGTGAATTTCTGCGTACGCCACTGCTTAGGGAGTCCTAAGTCAGTCAACGCTCAAGATATTACTTTGACATTTGGTTTTGGCATCGTCCATACTTGGTTTAACAATATATATTCCGGCCTTTTCATATGATTTGATATTTTATATGATCTTATGAAGAAAAACAAATTGGAGAAAGATAAAAAAAAATCCACCAAATCAAAATTTCCAAACATGTTCAAAAACTGCTACTTTCGCGCCACTTTCTCTATCCCTACTGCCAGACTGGTTATTGATTCAACTTTTTTGGAACGATTCAATCATGATTCATTTTGGAATCTGAATGATTCGATCACCGTTCGATTCACAGATACAATTTTGAGAATTCATTCATTCCGATTCAAAGAATCAAAACAAATATTTTAATTGATTCACGTTTGATTCAACATTTGAATATATGAGATGAATTTATGTCGAATCAATAAAAATGGAAACATGCATATACATGATCATTAAAACATTGTTACAGCAATAGTATTTCAGTATAATTGAATGTAGCCACTGGGACTGCATGTATTTGGACAATGTACCAGTGTACTTGAATCGTTAAATCTTTTGATTCAATCAGCCTTGATTTGATGCGGGTTTTGATTCAATCACGATTCATGAATCAAAAGATCTGGTGGTGAATCAATTATGTTTTGATTCAATGAATTTTGATTGAACGATTCCAATCGATTCAATCAGTGTTGAATCAATAACCAGTCTGCCTACTGCTACCAAAACCGGAATATATATTGGAGAACGAAGTATAGACAATACCCACACCGAATTTCAAAGCAATATCTTTAGTTTTGGCTGACTTATGGCTACTTAAAGGAAATAGTTCACCTTCGGAAAATTTTCAGAACATGATTTTATTATATTTTTTAATACAGTTTCTTTTTTTCTTTTTAAAAATGGTCCTACATCGCGCCAATTCAGGACAGAAGGTCGTACATTATTAATGTTATGGTGTGCGTTATTGGTCTGCGCATGCTCCGTGCAGTGCTGGCACTCTCAGACGGTACGGTATATCATATATGCGCCGCATTCCTTAACCAAAAAGTCAAATAGCTTCGGCTGGAGAGTCTTTTCAGCCAAGAAAAGTTGCAGATAAGAATTTCTCAACACGGGCTACAAAACTGCTATTTCAGTTCAAAATCCCATGTTGAAGGTGAACTATTTCCTTTAAGTATGATGGGTCTGGATTTTGTATTCGACATTTCCTAACTTTCCCTCCTGCTACCAAAATTCTTAAAAATAGAGGAAACACGAATGAGAGAAAAAAATAACGAGCTGCATGATTTGGGGTCAGCAGCTATAGTATGATAAAGAGAGGTATGATTCAACCAAATCACTGCTCATGCTCACTGCGGAGAAGCAAGCTGCCCCATTTCAGGCTGCATTTTTGCTGCCCCAAGTACATGTTTGAGCCCTGTGGTAATGCAGAGCCGCACCACACTTTGTCCCTTTCCTATAAGAACCATATTCTTACTATGCTAGGATTACATTTAGGCTTACAAGAGCCTTGTCAGTCAGCATCTCCTTTTGTATTTTCTATTTGATGCCCTTTTCCTTTATTACAGGCCCTCAGCTTTTATAGTAAATTCCAACTTTGGTTAGGTAAGGTAAGGTTATGCATAATTTATAAGCCTCCATATGGCATTTTTGCATGTCTTATAGGTGACAGGCACATAATGACCCAAATTCCGGATTCAGAAATCCACCACTGTCCCATTATTATTTCTGCAAAAATGATAGGGCTACGCTACCACCAGAAATGATAATAATAATCATTTATTTCATACCTGCTCGGTACATATCTGGAAATCAATCCATAGCTACACAAGGAAGAACATTGCGATTTTTTCTCTCAAACTGAACCTAATTACTCTACTTAACTTAATACTAGTAGACGTATTCCACACAACATAGGTACCTATACAAGGAAGTTCACTCACGCGCCCCAGCAGACGGCAGGAGACCAAAGGCTGCGACACTGCGTGTAAAATTATAACTTACGTTGGTTGTGAATCACTTCAAAATAGCGTCAGACGCGCCACTTTCCCTATCCCTACTGCTACCAAAAAGCTACCAAATGAAGGAAACACGAACGAGGCGAGAAAAAAATTGCAAGATTTTGTTTTCGCAGGCAGTACCCAGTTTTCATCGCCAGCTTCAGCGGATTTTTTTTTTTGGGGGGGGGGGCTAATTTCTATTGCCGCCCCTGTCGAGCTTGGAATGGGGGGGGGGGGGGCTTTAGCCCCTGCCGCCCCCCTGGATCCGCCAGTGCAATAGTCCAAGGCACAAGCTGTGTTTGTGTGTGTGTTGTGGTGTATGTGCATTGTGCATACGTGGTATGTGGTGTATGTGCTGGAAAATAAATATGAACTTGTCAGAAAAAAACTCGCAAGCCCTCCTCGATGGACTTAACTTTGCTCAGCTCACCCGCTCTCGGCCCTGCCTGGCCCCCTTAATCACCTCCTCTCGACCTGCACTACCGCCCAATAAAACTCCGAGGTCGCGCTGCTCAGAGCTACTTGGCTAAATTGCGGCCGCTTGCGCGTGTCGACTATTGCAATCGCCTGGTCGAGCGCGCTGGACTTATTCAGTCGCACGGAGGCAATCACCCCTCACCGCGCCGCCACTGATCCTAACGTCTCCGCACGTCGCGATCTCGTTAGAGTTAGCGCCAGCCGGTTGACCGGCACCACCTGGGTAGCTCCGCGATGGACATAAAACCTATGATTTCGTCCGAAAGTCGGGAGAACAAGAGCTGCACGTTGCGATACAAAGCGCAATGGCCTGATCGTTCGGCGTACATCACAGATTCCCCTCGATGGACATAAATCTTCTCCTCTTGGGCGGCATCCACTCACCCACTCATCACCAGCTTCCCACATCTCAACCACCGGTCTCCACTCCGGCGGCACAACCCCTCGCCCAAACCACCTCACTCCGGCGGCACCATCCCTCGCCCAACGCACCTCAGCGGCACTGCATCGCCCGACTCACCCGCTCGCTAGCCCCAGGCGTCTTACAGCGTCAATATCCAGCTATTGGTTATGACACGATAGCCGCTCCTTTTAGGCAAAAAAAACTCCCTCTTTTATTCTCATTCCGGGCGCTCGAATACATACCACCACATACCCCCCTCGTTTGACAAACCCATAAGTCCATCAGCGAAAAGATCGTTGTTAACAGAGTATAATCACGCACAGGGGCGCGGCTCATATCTGCCTCGTCCCGGCTAGGATAGTTGTTGTCTTCAACGTTGTCACCTCTAGATCTCTCACAATTCCCTCGTAAGTTCGACGATTACGGGACTGACCTTGACATCAATAAGCCAGTGCGCACGCGCGTAGATGACTCAACTTGTCACGTATGCAACAGACAACATTGATAAAGGCATGATGACGTCACTCGTCACAACTGACACGTCTAAGGCCTTTGACAGTGTCGAGCATGGTCGTCTCCTGGACAAGCTAGAGTGGTATGGTGTCCAGCGTGAATGGTTCGCGGCCTGGCTGCGGGGTCGTACCCAGACTGTGCGGGGTGGCTGTAGTGGTGCCCTGGAGGTGACGCACGGGGTGGTCCAGGGGTCCATTTTAGGGCCTGTACTGTTTTTACTCTTCACCAACGATTTGCCGCAGCATCTTCCATTCGGGAGGATCGTGATGTATGCTGACGATGCCCAGTTCATTGACGCTGACTTCCCATCAAATGTTCATGATCTGAAAAATCGTGTTGAAAGCTCTCTTGACATAGCTTTGAAGTGGTTCACACAGAACCGTCTAAAAATTAATCCGGCAAAAACAAAGATGCTCCTCCTGAGATCTCGCCGTCAAAAAGTCATCTCAGACTTCTCTGTTCATTTTGGTAATGATGAAATTTTGCCCTCACAAAGCGTCAAGGTGCTTGGTGTCGTCATCGACTCACATCTGACATGGAACTGTCACATTACGTCTGTTGTGCAGCGCTGCTACTGTGTACTGGTGGGTCTGGCGCGAATCAGACATAAGCTCCCAAAATGCATCAGACAGCTGTTGATAGAGGCACTCGTCTTCCCCCACATACGTTATTGTTTAACGGTGTGGGGAAACTGTTCCGCAGCACAGAAGCTGCGTGTACAAAAGGGAATCAACTTCAGTGTCCGCATCGTGACCGGACTTGGCAGGCGTGACCATGTCAGTCCGTCATTGCGTGAACTGGGGTGGCCCAATGTTGATGAAATGATCACCAAACGCGATATTGCCACAATGCGCCACCTCACAACATCCACCAGTGCCTCCAAACTATTGCGACAGCGATTGTTGTGGCGCGCCGATGTATCCGCTCGCCGCACGCGCGGCACTGAAGCCGGCCACTTCGAGCTGCCCCGCGTGCGGACAGAATTCGCCCGGCGCAGCTTTGTGTACCGAGCCACGAGCGCCTGGATCGACCTTACGCTGGAGGCTAGGCGATAGTCAATCGTGAATTTTACCGTAGATTGCGATCGGTGTCTGCGGCTGGGAGCGGCCTATGTTGCCACCTGCCACTCTTTTTGCCGCGTGTTCTGTTTTACCGTGTGTATTTTTCATCACTGTATGTTTTACTGTTTTTATCCTATTGTGTATTATTAATGTAATGACGTGGATTCCACAAAAGCCATATTATGGAGGTTCCGAAATACATATCTGTATCTGTATCTGTATCTGTATCTGTAACTTCTTACGGCTAGATTTAATGCCTCCTCATTAGGCCTGCTCGAATGCCGATTTACTTCGTCTCGTCTCCGTGCAGGTAAGATATTTTTATATATTCCTCAAGGATTTATCATTCGGAACCGCAATTATGACTCGCTTTATGGGGATCTTTTCCGCCAAATTACCTCAATGCCCCATTTTCTCTAGCATAGGGTGTTGCCATTTGCCGTCAGCGGGGTGCCGACTCTCCCATAGATGCCAGCTGCGATGCCTCATTGGTTCGCCCGGGTCGATCCGATGACGACACCTAGGGCTAGCGGGCAATCATAACTAGCCAATGTGTATGCAGTCCCGAGCCGTCAGGCGTACTGCGATTGGCGGATTCACTGACGTTACGCTACAGCACAAGGGCGGATCCAGCCGGCCGTTTTTTTTTTTTGGGGGGGGGGGGGGGCAAACCGTGTTTTTAACGGACATTACCTACCCCCAATTTCGAATTTCTCCCGGATTTGGGCCACTTTATTTTGCAACCACACGATTTCGATTTTTTCCCCCATTTTTTTTTAGGTTTTCGACCTTTTGGGATATCGAAAAAGGAAAGATGTCAGCTTGCTGTTTGTATTGTTCCGACATTGCCTTACACTGAGAAAAACTATGTCAATTGTCAGCTGTACCCAGGGGCGTCGCCGATAATTTTTGAGTGGGGGGTCGGCTGAAATAACGAGAGAAAAAATGTACCCCAATTTGTTATGCGTGTATTTAAGCCTTTGCAACATTTTTAATGTGGATTTGCATGTTATAGTAGGTACTTGTTATTTAGCGCCGCGAAGCGGCGCGAATTTTTTTTTGCTCGGGTTTGCCTGATAAAACCCAGAAACATAGGCATTTTTAGCTTCTTAGCCTTGTAGAGAATAAGAAGCTAAAAATGTTATTCATTCAATTCAGCGTTACGACGAAACGAAGACGATGACGATGGCTTCGTTATGACGATGGCCACTGATGTGACGATGTGATGTGATGTGAACATTTTAATTTTAGGTCCTGGAAAACGCATTTTTAATATTGGAGCCAGACCGTGAGTGGAGCCAAGCCTCAGGTAACCCCTTTTCCTGGTTGCACATCTCGGTATGATGCAAAATGTTGAAATGAAGGTAGTTTTTCATATACATTAGCCTCGGATAGTAAATCACGATGGCCGGTGGCAGTCTGCGCTCAATAGTACATATGATAATAATAACTGTAGTCTGTATACATACCTATGTAGCGAACTGCAACAAACAACTGGTAACGGTGCAAATGGTTTCAAAGTAGCAAGAGGCAGACCGACATTTCCGCGCATAAATGGTCCCTATGGATCTGGAGGAGCCTGGGGGAGATGGCTTGGGGAGATAGTCCTGGCCTGGTCCCCACTATTAGCTCTTCGGGCCAACAAGTTGGACACCGCTGGAACAGCTTCCGGTTGCCGAAGTCCGCGTCTTTGCGTTCGCGTCGCCTTTTTCGGAACTCGGCAGACAAGCTAAACATGTAGCCCGCTTTAAAGATAATATTGTATGAAGAGAGTTGGCCCTGGGGCCAGCAATTACCGCCAAGGAGAGCCTCTGCAAGACACTTAATGGAATGAATTTTCCAAATTTGTATATGCAATTGCGAAACTTGGTGTCATGCCGCGAAGCGGCGCGAAATTTTTCAGTTTTTGACTGTGGCTAGCTTGATTTTGACTGCTGCAATTTTGGGATGCCCAGTACCGTTCTAAAAACGCAAATATAGCATGCATTAAATTTTACGTCGTGGGGGGGGGGGGGGGGCAAAACATAGTTTGGCCCCCCTTAAACAGGCTGGGGGGGGGGGGGCATGGCCCCGTTCGCCCCCCCCCCCCCCTGGATCCGCCCTTGCTCCAGCACTATACACTTGGCCCCGGAGTATACTTGAACCTGGTAAAGCCGGCTCAAGGACGCCATTTTGATATCTTAATGTGCTCCACGCAAGGCGTTCCGCTAAGTAAACTCGATTAGAATGGTTGATAAGCCCCGGCCATTATATTCAGACTGCATGAATATGATAGATATTGCAGTCTATCTACCCTTCTAACGTGTTCATAACTTGATTGTCTCTTAATTCATTGATAAGGCATTCTGTAACCGAAGTACGGGGTCCTGTTAAAGATATTTAGGCAGCGTGCGAAGAATACATGTGTTGCTCGATGATATCGCTTCTCATTTGTAGTGCTATTATCATTTAAATGGATGTAGATTAGCATTTCTCTAATGATTAGACCCTTGGATTTATGGTTGCTTTGATGTAATATTCGTCTTGTCGGCACCTTTCTTTGTTCCTGTTTCAGGCCAAGATATGGACAGAGTGCTACTATACTCGCCTCATACCAGATGTCACTCGACCTGGGACGGAGGGATGAGCCGTTGCTACTAGCAATTACGAGAAGCGGTACGGCTATGATTCTGCTAAGAGGTAACAATTACCTCCCCTTAAAGAGAATCCTCTCTCTGGTCACCCTATTTTCTATACTCTTCCCAGAGGGTTGCTTGGAGATGGATCAATGATATCTGAATTCTCCTTCTGTTGTCATTCCTATATCTAATGATGTTCTATCCCAAATATGATGGGACCCTCAACTGTGTCGTGGAGTGTATAAGTGACTGAGGAGGCTGGGATTTATTTATCTGCTCACTGCCGTCCTGCTTCCTCTTGCTTCTCAAGCCCTCACTCCTATGTTGTTAATATCTGAATAGATTCTAAATTTTGGCTTGCACTAGTTATATCACTGGATCTGAGTTACCAGTAATGCTTATGGGATAATCTCCCGAAAGGATTTGAGGTCTTCACCCAGATAATTTCCTCAACTCACCAGAGATTGATTAGCTCGTACTTGCTTGAATCTGATAAGGAGAATTGTATGTATACAATTTAAAGCCAATGACCCCAGTCGCAACATCACATGTTGGGACAAGAGGCTTTCATGAGATCCCTCCCCAAACACACTTGAATCAAACTAGGTTTCTGTTCCACTGCCCCTCTGTTGTCATTGGCTTCCTGGTGTCTATGTGTCTGTGTCTGTGTTTGAATCTGTGCCCGTGTCCGTCTGTGTCTGTCTGCTCTGTGACCGCACTGAACTGTCTGCCTCCCGACATCACGTGATGGCTACCGCAGCGCCACCTAGAGCGTGAATAAGCAAACTGTCCCCAGCGGCATTTGTCGCACGCATTTGTCCGCATTAGCTTGTCATAGGTGATCTACGTCCACGCTCCGGTACGACTATCAATAGCGAAGGAAGAGATGGACGTTACCCTGGATTCAATGATGCATCCCTCACGTAGACACGTCCTGATCTCGCGATATCTATGCCTTCCAGAATGGTAAACTCATGTCCTCTGTCTGACTTCGCAGATCAAAGCTAAGTTCTATCCACCTCCGCTTGATGAGGCGGCTTCGACTCCGAGGAGGCGATCAGCAGAACCACTGCCCCCGGCACTGTCCGCTCGTGATCCCTCCGGCGTCCGCCTGCCCATCCTCCGCCGTCTGTGCGATTCTAGTAGCGACGGTGGCGCCCCCTCATCTCCTTAGAGGCTTCGCCGACAGGTGGCGATAGATGGCCGGGGTCTCCGCTCCGACCGAGTTCCAATATCATCTAGTTAAAACCCCTCAATGGAGTTCAGTCCTGCCTCTGATTTACAGTTGTGAATTGCATACCGTGGGCGTGGTCCCGAACTATTATCGTGATATGAACGCTCTATCAGACTGCCTGTGAAGCGAAACGCCAGTATTGTAGGAATATGCGTTAATTACGATAATATGTGCTATACTGGTTCCCTTCGCATAAGGCGTTATTTATAACTGTTATCTTCGACTGCCAAAATCTTCACTAACGTGTGGTTCCCCGCCCGATTATACGGAGGCCTGTGACGTTGCTTTTATCTCGGTCTGACAGATAGTGCTGGGGTGCTGTCCGCGGATCGCCGACTCCTTGCTCAACTCGCGATGCGTCAGCCAGTTTACACCATCATCACATCGTTATTGAATGCTAGGGTGAGCTGATTCCTTTAACAGATAACCCTGAGAAATTACCCGCGGAGCCAGCCACGAAGTGGCCCCGCCCTTTTTAGTTCGAGATGCCGCCGATAGAGGCGGTCGATTCTCTCTCTCTCTCTCTTCATCTCTCTCTCTCTCATCTCTCTCTCTCTTCTCTCCTCTTCTCCTCCCCTCCCCCTCTCTCTCCCTCTATCTCTCCTCTCTCCCCTCTCTCTCTCTCTCCTCCCTCCCTCGCTCTCTCTCCCTCTCCTCTCTCTCTCTTCTCATCTCTCTCACTCTTCCTCTCATCCTCTCTCTCTCCCTCCTTCTCCTCCTCTCTCTCTCTCCTCTCCCTCTCCTCTCTCTCTTCTCTCTCTCTCCTCTCTCTCTCTCTCCTCTCTCCTCTCCTCTCTCTCCTCTCTCTCCTCTCTCTCTCTCCTCTCTCTCTCTCTCTCTCTCTCCTTCTCTCTCTCTCCTCTCTCGTCTCTCTCTCTCTCCTCCTCTCTCCTCTCTCTCTCTCTCTCTCTCTCTCTCCTCTCTCTTCATCTCTCTCTCTCTCTCCTCTCTCTCTCTCTCTCTCCTCTCTCTCTCCTCTCTCTCTCTCCTCTCTCTCTCTCGCTCTCTCCTCTCTCTCTCCTCTTCTCTCTCCTCTCCTCCCATCTCCTCTCTCCTCCTCTCCCTCTCTCTCTCCTCCTCTCTCTCTCTCTCTCTCGTCTCCTTCTCTCTCTCGTCTCGTCTCTCTCTCTCGCTCTCTCGTACCGCACATCATCAACTCTGCTCACACTCACTCATCTCTCTCTCTCTCTCTCTCTCTCTCTCCCTCTCTCTCTCTCTCTCTCATCACTCTCCTCTCTCTCACTCTCTTCTCTCTCTCTCTCTCTCTCTCTATCTCCTCTCTCTCTCTCTCTCTCTCCTCTCTCTCTCCTCTCTCTCCGGATCCTCCCCTCTCCACTCCTCTTCATCTCTCATCCTCCCTACATTCGTTTGCATCTCGTTCTCTGCTCTCCTCATTCTCTATCTATCTCCTCTCCCTCTCCCTCTCCCTCCTACCTCATCCCTTTTCCTCTTCCCTCTCCCTCTCCCTCTCCCTCTCCCTCTCCCTCTCCCTCTCGCCTCTCGCTCTCGCCTCTCGCTCTCGCTCTCGCTCTCGCTCTCAGCTCTCGCTCTCGCTCATCAGCTCTCGCTCTCGCTCTCGCTCTCGGCTCTCCTCTCGCTCTCGCTCCTCGCTCTCGCTCTCGCTCATCTCGCCCCTCACTCTTGCTCTTGCTCTCTCGCTCGCTCATTCACTCCCTCCCACTCACTCACTCACTCACTCACTCACCACTTCACTCACTCACTCACTCACTCACTCACTCACTCACTTCTACATACTTCACTCACTCACTCAATCACTACATCTCTCACCTCACTCACTCACTCACTCACTCAACCACTCACTCAACTCACTACTCACTCACTCCACTCCAATCACTCACTCACCTCAATCACTCACATTCTACTCAATCACTCACTCACTCACTCCTCACTCACTAACCTCACTCCTCACATACACCATCACCACTCATATCACACTCACTCACAACTCACCTCACACAAACACTCACTCACTCACTCACATCACTCACCTCACTCACTCACTCCACCTCACATCACATCACCTCACACATCCCCTCACACTCCCACACTCACACATCACTCACACTCACTCACACAACATCACCACACTACTCATCACACTCACTTAACACACACTCACACTCCACTCACCTCACACTCACACTCACACTCACTCACATTCACCTCCACTCCACTCACAAACTCACTCACAATACACTCCACACTCACTCACACTCACTCACCACTCACTCACACTCACCTCACACTCACTCACACTCACTCCACACTCACTCACACTCACTCCCACTCATTCACACTCAATTCACACTCACTCACACTCACATCACACTCACATCACAATCACTCACCCACACCATCACTCACTCACTCACTCACTCACTCTACACCTCACTCACTCACCCTCAATCACTCACTCACTCACTCACTCACTCACTCCCCCGTCCACTCCCTCACTCACTCCCTCACTCACTCACTCACTCCACTCACACCCCCACACACACCCCCCCCCACCCACACACACCCACACACACACACACACACACCACACACACACACACACACAACACCCACACACACACACACACACACCACACACACACACACACACACACACACACACACCCACACACACACACACACAACACACCCCCTCACTCACTCCCATCACAACTTACACTCACCCACTCACACTTACACTCACACTCACATCACACCTCACTCCCACACTCACTCACCACTCACCCACACACTCACTCACACTCACTCCCAACTCACTCACACTCACCCTCACGCTCACTCACACACACTCACACTCACACTCACACTCACTCACACTGACACTCAACCTCACTCACACACTCACTCACTCACTCACTCACCTCACACTCACACCTCACACCTCACACTCACACTCACACTCAACTCACACTCACACTCACACTCACCTCACACTCACACTCACACTCACACTCACACACACACACACACGCACACTCACTCACACTCACACTGACACTGACACTCACACTGACACTGACACTCACACTCCACACCTCACTCACACTCACACTCACACTCACACTCACACTCACACTCACACTCACACTCACACACACGCACACTCACTCACACTCACACTGACACTGACACTCCACACTGACACTGACACTCACACTCACACTCACACTCCCCCTCACCACTCCACTTCACACTCACACACACGCACACTCACCACACTCACCTCACACTACACTGACACTCACACTGACACTCACACTCACACTCACACTCATATACATACGACGCACACACTCACCCTCACTCCACTCTCATTCTTCATTCGCTGTTGCCGAACAATTTGAAATCGACTCATTTGACGACTCATCCCAAAAAAATGGCAGACTCATTAGTCGATTCATGAAGCAACTCCGAGTCAGTTACACATCCGCTCCATAATCACTAGAAGCGACGCTTACTGCATGCGATTCGTTGCCAGATTTCGTGGTCCGAGACCTGTGGCCGTGACCAGATTCCGGGGATGGCTCGTGACGTCATCGTGTTCCCCGATATTACGTCCGCCGCTGTCCTGGGCCCCGGTCCCCGCTTGTGGCCGTGATCTGCGCCGGCCACCTGCCCTCCCGACATGCGGGCTCCGCCCAGACCTTACGTAGCTCCACATTTTCGTTCGTCCAATTCTGCTCGGCAGGGCTGTTCACACCCATTGTTGTATTTACAAGTACCGAATGTATGCCGACCTCTAGTGCCAAGTGCCGCCCTCAACCACCACACCACTCCCCCGCCCCACTAACGATTAAAAACTCACCTATCCCCCGCCGCTGGCCCGCTCCCTCGATCCATTAAGCCAAGTTTGCCGGCCCAGCCGCACCTTTTCCGATCCGCCCTCACTGCCCCCCCCCCCCCAAACATATCTGGTCCTGGCCTTTCCCAACGCTCATACAAAACACCATCTGCCTAACCCTCCCCTGCGCTCAATACAACCAATCCTCTGCCCGGCCCCCAAATTGCGTGGTCTGTCCTATACCCCTCCCCTGTTCCCCGCTGATGCCCTCCCACGGGTGAACAGCCCCATTATCCTACCCGGGCTGGGACGGGACAGCTGAGGTCGCCCCTCCCCGCCCGAGTGACGTCTATCGCCCCCCGAAACCAACACCCCAGCCTGGGTCCGTCAGAGTGAATAAACTGGCGGGGGTTCGGGGCAGTAGTTGAGTTAGATAATGGATTATCAGATAAATAGCCGGGCTAGAGGGCGAGCGAGATCCCTTACTTGTCGACTGGAGACGATCTGATGCGCTTGATCGTCGGACTAGAGCATGACACCCCAGGGCAGAGTGTCGGGCCCGCGCCTCACGGCGCTGTAAGGATGCCACCTCCAGGCGTCTGCTGACGTCACTGATGGCGTACTCTCCTTTGCGCGACCCTTCCTGGCTCCCATGTCTCGGCGCGACTGCCCCGGCTCTCTCCCGCGAGTGACTCCTCTTGTTCTCCACCTCCGCCCGTTATATCTCCTCTACTTCCGAGGCGGCCGTGTGACTTCCCGTCACCTGCCCTCTGCGACGGTGGGCTTCCGTCTGCTAAATGGCCCTTTCCGCCTGTTTGAACTGACTCTTGTTAGTGTTTCCTATCGTCCCTTCCGGGACTGGTTAGCGACATCCGACGTTAAACGGGTCTCCCCCTGGTTTTTTGACGGACCAGCTACCCTCGGACTCCTTGTTGGTGTTTCCCTATCCGTCCCTATCCGGGGCTAGCTAGCGACATCCGACAGTTAAACGTGCATGTGCTGATTGATCCGCCAAATTCGCTTCCTGTTGTTAGACTGCCAGTTCCGTGCCACGTCAACACACCTTGAGATTCCGTAGTCTACTGATGTATTGTCAGAGACATAAACAATGCGAGCTTCCATATTTACCCGAGAAAGGAAAGAGCTTCCATATGAAGGAAACGCAACAGAATCACAACACCTACCCCGAGAAATAACATCTCCCCCAAGACGCTTGCGAGGGGATGAAAGCAAAACGACTTAACTCTGAACGCATCAAAATACAAAATCAAATGGCGGCCTTTGTGCGTTAATGTGCCCTTCGCACTTATACATACTCGTACGAAGGGTCGGACCAGCGGACCGACAGCCTCTGAGGAGAGCCACGAGTCCTCGACTCACGCCGAGGCAGAGGCGGCGGCGACCTGCAGACTCCGGTTGCGGTGTCGGACATCAGCGTCCGCCGCAAGTGTCGGCCGCGACATTCGCGAGCCGCCCGGCCGAGGCCAGGGGCTGTCGTGGCGACGATGCTCTTGACCCGGGCCTCGCCCGGCAACGGTCGGGTACCAGCATCCGTGGCGCCACCGGGGGGCGGACCAGCATTCCCCGGGCGCGACTCCGACCGCGGCACTACCCGGTTCCTCGTCAGCTCCGCGGCGCCGACGTCCGTGCTGAGCTCTGCGTTGTCCTCTGTCACCTCCGCCACTCGTGACGAGGGGCCGCAGCTGGCGTAGAAACCGGCGATTACGCCAGTAGACACGTCCACTGGGGAGGCGGGATGAGGGTAGTCCCGCCGGGTGTGTTACCCCGTGTGGCGCTGGTACTCCGCCGTTCTCTCATCATACGACTCCGCGGTCTGTTGCCACCGTGTTGGCAAACCGCGCGGTGATGCACCGGAACGGCTGACCGCAGCGTGTTTGGCCGAGAGGATCTGGGCGGGCGACTCGCCCCCCACCCGGGGCGTGTTTCGCAGCTCCAGGAGGCCCTACGGAGAAGCGTCGTCATCGAGGGTTGCCCAGAGTGGTCGCCTTCTTCACGAGGCTCTTCACCAGCTTCACGGCCGCCTCAGCATGGCCATTCGATTGCGGGAAGCCGGGGTAGACCTGTGAAGGAGCCATCGCCCCAGTGCCGCAGGAAGTCACGTGTGAGTTTTGCAGGAAAAACTGGGGTCCTCCGTCGGTCGCAGGACCTGTGGCACACGGTGGCTTCGAATATCATCCGCAGACTGCCAATGAAGGTCCAGCGCAGTGCCTCGTACGCCCCGTGGGGTGACAATGGGCCACCCCGAGAGGCGGTCCACGTACACTAGGTACGAGCGCCCAGACCAGGAGTAGAATCGGCCGACGCAGCCTCGAACACACGCTGGGGGTCTTCTCCTGCATCCAGCGGCTCCCTCTGCTGGCTGGGGAGGTGAAGTCGGCACGCATCACAGCACTGGACACACTGCTCGATGTCGCGGTCCACTACCTCGGCCAGTATACCGCCTGCCTGGCCTCCGCCGCTGGTGCGGGTTACGCCCTGGTGGGCTGGCGTGGAGGCGGGCGCAAGCGTCTCTGGGCGGAGGCTCAGCGCGGATGACCAGACGCTGGCCGCAGACAGACCAGACCGTCATCCACGGCCAAGCTCTCCCGCATGCCCCAGTATGGCGCACCAGCGGGTCCAGCTGGGACTTGTTGGTCAGGGAAGCCCGCCAGTATCGTGTCCGTCAGCGCGAGGCTCTCCGGATCCCGGCGGGCAGCTCCCGCACCTCCGCGAGAGCTGGGGTCCGGGGAAGGGGCTTGCCGGGGACCCATCGTCTTGAACGTCGGGGCCCTATACGGGGGCGATCATGCTGTCTGATCTGATGACCGATGTCTTCCTCGGCTTCTTCATCGTCTGACCTCGGAGTTTTCCAGGGGCGCCTGCCGAGAGAGGGCGTCCGTATGGCGTGTAGTTTTCCCCGCCCGCCAGGGACCAGCCACCATGCTGAAGGAGGTAGCCGCTCACGGGACGCTGCCAGTCGAGGGTTGTCGATATCGGCGAGGGCTCTTGCTATTGATGATCGGGACCAGCGGGCCGATGGTCCGGTGATGACCTCAAACTGCTGCAGCGATGAGGGTCTGTGTGCATTTCTTGCACGCTCAGGCGATGGTCGAGCATCCTCAGCTCGATGGTGGCATAGCGGGACTCGGTTTCTGATAGGAAGCGGGGGAGCCGCATTGGATTGAAGCGCCAGCGTCCCCGCGTTATCCTGCTGCGCAGACAGAACCCGAGACCAACCTCTCACGCAGCGTCGGTCTCTCAACACAGTCCGACGACCCGGGGTCGAAAAAATCTAGCACCGGAGGAGATACGAGCGCACGCTTGACGTCACTGAACGCCCTTCGTCTGTGCACCGCGTCCACAGCCAGACGTCCGTGGGCGCAGCAGCTGCCGGAGCGGTCGGTCGCGGCTGCCACGACGTCGGCGGAGAACTCCGCCCAGCTGGTGTTAACCAGGCCGGGGAACGACCGGAGGTCAGTCAGGCAGCCAGGCTGAGGAAACTCGGCGATCGCCCGGAGCTTCTTCCCGTCGGTCGTGTAGCCGGATGCATTGACTTTGAAACCGCAGAACTCGACTTCGGCCTCGCGTACTGGCATTTGCTGGGGTTGAGGCGTAATGCCATGGCGCTGCAGCGGGCGGAGTACCGTCCCCCCCAGCGGACCCGGGCCGTGTGTGCTATCCAGTGATTCGTCGTAGATGAGGATATCATCCACCACCTTCACACGTTGTCCAGCCCCTGGAGGGCTAGGTCCCCCTCTCGGCAGTAGTGGTCGCCAGTCGATGCGAGAACCATAGGGGCCCTAGATCCACTTGAAGCGCCCCCACGGGCGTGATGAACGTGGTAAGGTCGGTATTCTCAGCGCGCAGCGGGAGTGGTGATATCCTGATGTTTGCAATCCAACTTGGTATAAAAAGATGCCCCCGGTGATAGAGGCGACTGCATCTTGCGGCTGTTCCATCGGGTATACCGGTCTCTTCACATACTTGTTCAGTTTTGTTGTGAGTCTACTGTCGTCTGCACCCGGAGATTGTGCATCCGAAGCCCGCTTCGCCACCGGCACATGTTGTGAAGTCTACTGTCAGTCTGCACCCTGGAGATTGCGCATCCGAGCTCGCTCGCTACGGCACAATGTGTGAAGTCTACTGTCAGTCTGCACCCGGAGGATTTTGCGCCATCGCGAAGCTCGCTTCGCTACCGGGCACATGTGTGAAGTCCCTACTGTCAGTTGCACCCGGAGATAGCGCCATCCGAAGCTCGCTTCGCTACCGGCACAATGTGTGAAGTCTACATGTCAGTCTGCACCCGGAGATTGCGCCATCCGAGCTCGCTTCGCTACCGGCACAATGTTGTGAAAGTCTACTGTCAGTCTGCACACGGAGGGATTGCGCCATCCGAAGGACTCGCTTCGCTACCCGCACAATGTTAGTGTGAAGTCCTACTGTCAGTCTGCACCCGGAGATAGCGCCATCCGAAGCCCGCTTCGCCACGGCACAATGTGTTGAAGTCTATGTCAGTCGCACCCGGAGATTGCGCCATCCGAAGCTCGCTTGCTACCGGCCAATGTGTGAAGTCTACATGTCAGTCTGCACCCGGAGATTGCTTCCATCCGAAGCTCGCTTCGCTACCGGCACAATGTGTGAAAGTCTACTGTCGTCCTG
>JAXIVJ010006344.1:52500-67482 GCA_036785665.1 Chirona hameri | reverse complement strand
ACTCGCCGCGGCAGCCGTCGTCGGGGCTGCTGGCTGCGGCTCCTGGGAGGGCAATATTTGTATCCACCGTGGCTTCGAGCCAAAAAAACAACAAAATATTGGTGGCAAAACAACAATGGTTGTACATTTGATTGTTAAACTGATAAACATTTATATATTTAATACAAAATATGGAAGAAAGGCTTTCACTGTGCATTAATTGCGATGTCACCACAGATGGCATTTACTGTTTGAAACACTGCTAATAAACATACTCACCTTCGATTGAGCAGAAGATCGTATTGTAGGCATCTGCTTATGACATCCTGCTGGAGCAGCACAGACCGCCATCCTCTCCAGAAAAAAAATGAGGAAAATACAACAACAACAAAAATATATAAAATACGGCAGGACCAACAACTTGCTAAGTGCGGTAGCATATGGTCTAATTGTATTCCCTGCTCAGTGCCACTCCTTAAGCTCTTCTGGTTCCTTCTGCGCCGTCTGCACACTCGCTCATTCCCATTACCATCTTGTGTGGCCTTGATCGTATGATAAATATAAATAATGACGGTAAACTAAAATACTGCCGCTCACCCGAGCCGCAGCCCTCGCCACCGAAGACGACGGCCGGCCGCGGCCAGACGACATGGTCGATCGCCCGCTGGGGCCAGACTTATGGTCGCCCTTATGACGGCTCGCCACGCATGGTTGGCTTCGGGGCGATTTTGTGCAACCACAATTATTTATATCACCAAAAAATGGCAGCATTTAACTCAGAAAGCTTCAGCGAACCACATGAGACTTGACCCTTTAGCATTTTCCATCGTAACTATTTTTAGAGCCACCCTCAAACAGTGACTTAATGCATTGTCACCAATGGCGGTGATCGCCGCTTGGGTCACATTGTACATCAGCGCCATCTACATCTTTGTCAACTGACATACCCCATTACGCAACCTTATCTATATGAATCTTGGGAAAATATCACCATATAAAAATTGGCATCAAAATCACAGGCTTTATTCAATCATTCTAAAATGGTCAAATGAGATGCTTACATGTTCTGAGAACGCCTATGCAAATTTAAGATAGCATTCTACCAATGGTTCGTAAGATACAGCCTCGGGCATTTTTGACTTGTTGAAGCGTCGGACGCGTTCGGAGGCCGAACGTGCCCATTTTTCAGAAAGAAGTGCTTCCAAAAAGTCTGCAATGTTCACAATTTATGACTCGGGAATTCCAGAGCGTAAAATTCACCTGTGAAATTTCCAGATTAGTACTGTAATGGATTAAGCAAATACAGCATGACGAAGTTGCACAATTCAAGCACTTTCAGATCCACTTAACTTTGGAGCAATGGAGATGAATTGGTGTAACTGCTGATCCATGTCAATGGTCAAATTGAAAATTGCACAGTTGAATTCCACGCTATAGAGTACCTCCATCATGAACTATGATTCTTACAGACCATTTGGAGGTACCATCTTTTTCGAAAAAGGCCATGTTCTGTTCACCTCCGAACGCGTCTGACGTCTCAAAGAAGTTTAACATGCCCAATGCTGTATCTTACGAACCGTTGCTAGGATTGACACAGGCGTCTTCAGTTCATGCAAGTATTTAATTTGACCATTTCTGGACATATTCAATAAAGCACGAGATATTAACCCTCGCCCTACGGGAGCTTTTCACCTTCGCCAAACGGGGAGGGGGCCTGACAGCCCCCCCGCCCTGTTAACTTCCAAACCAAGCAACTTAGAGCAATGCAGTAATAACCATCATGTTGCCTGTCATGAGAGAAATATAACAGTATGCAATTTTTAGGTTTCAGTTCAACGGGTGACCTTCCAGGTCAAGTGAATGACCTCGGATTTACCACGTCCAGAACAGCGATTTTGCTCTCCAGAAAACCTAAAAATTATAAATTGATAAATGTAAATAAAAAGGCATGTTCCTAGACCAGTTTTATCTCAGAAATACAGAAAATGTAATTATTTGTTCGTATATTGTCAAAAAAGTCAACAAAAGTTATTAAAAAATGACGTCATTAGTTTCTTACACTTAGGGAGCCATCACTCAGTCAAAAATGAAGATATTGCTTTGAAATTTGGAATGGGTATTCTCCATGCTCAGTTCTCTCACATATATTCCGGTTTTTTAACATCTTCGAAACAAATTATTTTGTGGGGTTTTTCCCCCAAAAAAATAAGTTTTATTTTTATTTTAGGGGTCAAAAACCCAAAATTTTGAAAATCCGAGACTGACATTTTAAAGAAAATGCCATTTTTGATCTTTTGTGAATTGCGTTTGCAATTTCCCTTAAAACTCTGTTGTCTACCATTTTTCAAATATTTATATTTTTCCACCAACATGACGTCACCAAAGCATGATTATCTCCCAAACTACGTAACTAATTTCAATTAAATGTTTACAGCATACGTATAATTGTTGTAAATTCTGCTACCGAAAATTTCAGCATGATGCGCCGCACGTGTAGAAAGGTATTCAAGAAAAACCTCAGGGGGGCCTGTCAGCCCCCCCCGTAGAGCGAGGGTTAAGAACATTTTTTTGTATCCTATTGGCTTTGTTTGCTATTGCTGCAAACCAAGTATTAAAATCAGTACATAATTATTTTATATCAATAATGAATTAGAGAGGAATACATAAACAGAAATACATGCTATTGCTGCAATTCAATTAGAGATAATAATAAACTTGAGATTAATGGTGAGGCATTTCACATTGACATTCCTGAATCAACTGAAATCAACTGACATCAGTATTGCCCTGCACGTGGATCTGCCTATTTAATTATCATTGCGAATGAAAATCAGGTCCTTTGGATGACCGGATTATATAGCCTTGGGATGACCTAATTACCGAGCGAGCGCGAAGCGCCCGTGAGGTTTCTCGTCAACTTACTAGACACATTTGCATTTGACCCGGCCCGAACCGGCCCGACACGGCCCGACACGGCCGTACAGACGCTTTTCGGAAGCTAATAACTTTGCAACCACTGCTCTGATTGAGATCGAGTTTCCACCACTGGATTGGACCATCAAATCAATTTTGAATTTTGGTATGTTGCGTTCTCATAGGGGTGGTGCACAGCGCGTGGCACACGCAAACGTCGCAATGAACATAAATAAATATTGATCAAAAATGCCATTATTAATCTAAGCATTAATTTATACGCTGAAGCATGCAGCGCTCAGGACGTACTTCCTTTTGGCGTATTCCAGAAAGGACATCATGAACAATTGAATAGGTCAGTAAAACGCCTTTGCCATTGCTGTTATCAAGATCCGTAATGTCATGATTAATTGTGTCTTGTTTGAATCATTAGGGAAATGGTTGAGTAAGGGATGCATGTTCTGATACTGAACAACTCATATAAGGTGATTTCAGACAGCCCAATCTTATGTATTTGATTTGTCACACATGGTCTATGCTATACATTTGTATATGCTTCATAGCTTCATATGTCTTGTATATGCTTCTTTGTATATGCTTTGCATGTGTTTCATATACTTTTGTATTTATTTATTTGTGAAATTTGCATTATCTCTTTTAGGAAATGTTGTAAAACATTGTTAGGGCCCATAGAGGCATTGATGGGGCACAAATTAGCATTGATAGGGCTTGGGAAATACCAGGTCCATAGAAAACGACGCCCCTGACTCACGTCTGACGGTACTTATTCGGTTCAGTTGTCCGCATCCAGATGTTCAGCAAATCAAAGTATAGGATAGGTGCACCGTAGTCTTGCTGCCGCTGCCGTGATTTCAGGGGTGGCAAAGCCAGCTCAGTTTGACGGCAGGCGTGGCAGTTTGCCACCTCTGTCACCATATGTGGCGCCGCCTGGACCAAGAGCTACACAAATGACAAATGCAGAGCCTGCGGGCCTGCTGATTGCAAACCGGCAGCTCTATTGTCAAAATGCGTGCCGAGATTCCCTGTTTAGTCACCCGGCCAAGGCAACCAAACTTTGTGCCTAGTCGGCACTCAGTGAACGGTCTATGCAAAATGATTAATTTGCACAGTCGCGATTACATTTCTACGTGTAAGAGCCAAACTTCAAACATTTATGCCGTTTCCAATACAATATTTGCTTGCGCATATTCCGCTTCCAATACCCGAGTGGCAATTCTCCATACCATTACAGCCAGGCGCGTAACCACCCCTGGGGTCACTGGGGATCAGTCCCCAGTAACATTTTCGGATTTTAACATTAAGCCTATGGACGTTGCATGGAAAGAATCGACTTCAAAATGCCTCCGTCCCCATCTACTTTCGGAAGGTGGTTACGCCTATGATTACAACATTTTTGCGATCTGATCCATAATGTGAAGGCCGGATTGGCTTAATGACATCGAACCGCGATGTAATCAGACACCCGTTTTCCATTTATATCCCGCCTACGCCCGTTTGTCTCGGTATGCCATTTGAGGAGGACACGACAGCAGCCTCTTTGATAAGGGGTGAACAAGATGCAATCGTGCTTTCGGTGGTACACGTGGACTTTCATACAAGAAGGGATACATAATACATTTGACTTACATAATACAGCACATACATAATACATGATACATTTGACGGCGTGTATAAAGCCGACCAAACGTCGATAGTGATAATATCTACACATATGCCCGTAAACCGTGACGAATCGTGACACCGTTGCAAAATAGATTATACAACTGTCGCCCGCTACAGCTACCTTGGTAAATGCAATGGATCACAACTCTGCAACTGTGCAATTAATTTGCAGACTGTCGTTACACTAGCGGATCCCAGGGGCCATTGGCCATCCCAAAACGGGATGGGATGGGGAATGGGGAAATGGGATGGGGAAAGGGGCCATTGACCCGCCCAAACGCCTGAAATATGTCGAAAATAAATACATAAATCAGGAAATTTCCGGATTTAACCCGGCATTGACTGGGGTCTCAGTCGAATGCCATTGACTGGGGTGGGACGTTATACTGGGTTATGTTATACTACGTTATAATATACTACGTTATGCGTTATACTACGTTATACGGCATTGAATGGGGTGGCGTCGGCCCTGGTTATCTTCCGAACCAATGATCGCAGCGAGACGCGCAAGGCGGCATTCGTAAGCGATCAATAGGACAAATCTATAGCACACTCACAAAATTAAAATTTATGTCACATGTCAGGTCACGGTCAGGTCAAAGGTAAAAATCGACGTATTTTAGTGCATGGGCCTTACTTTCCATCCAAAGCCTTCAGTTGGGACCATGAACATCCAAAGTGATCTCAATGGTATGATACACATTCCGCATGACCTAAAGTGAGATTGTTCGCAAAGGTCAAGGTCAGTGGCCTTTTGCATAAAACTTACGATATACGTCGCCGAAGTAAATCTTAGAAAACCAAAGAATGAGCAGATTCTACGAAACTTCGTAATTTGTGTTCCACCAACCTCCTATCTCCTTTCTTAGAATATGCCGGATTCTATGATATGGCGTCATAACCAGAATAAAGTAGTATCAAATAGAAGCTGCACATCAACGCTATTTACAGTATGGTTACAGTTGGGCATACATATAATAAGAAATACTTTCTAATTCGTTCAGAACATACAATTGCCTAACTGTTGTTAAATTTTCACAACTTTATCAAATGGCACACGAAAATGCATTTATTTTTGCGCTGCGCCGCTCTACTATAGCAACAATCTGATGTCTAGCCACGTGTTTAACCGCATCGAAATCAGGCCCGGTGTCCAGAGCGACCATAGCCCGGTCCGTTTTCAGCTAAGAATGTTTGGCAACGAGGGTAGAAGGCTCTACCGCAGGGTAGAGGGCTCTACCGCTTTGACAATAGGCTGTTGGAGGATCCCGCCTTTGTACAGACCTCCCGGCTTAAAATACTGCGGGCGAGCACCGGGCGAGGTGTTTACGCAGACGTGCCGGACCTCGACTTGCGTTGTCCTGGCTTCGCAGTTTGACACGAACCGAGAGCGTGCAGATGGTTTGCGCAGTACTAGGTAAGACCATCTGCTCAGTCTGCCTCGCATCACCGGCTCTGCTGCGGGCAAGCGTCAGTTTGTGTATCACGCAGTTAAGCTCTGCAATGAGCTGCACCCTGAACTTGCAACCGTGTCAGTGGCGTCGTTCAAACGTACGCTGAAGAAGCGCCTGCTACCGACGAAGGAGTAGAGCGACGGATATATTGTATATGTACCTGACTGGGAATATACAAGTGTGAATGCTATTATATGCACTGTTTGTATACACCCTACGTTCTTGACTCGGAATTAGGAATAGCCCCCGGACTTCGGCCCATTAGAGGGGATAATCCCACGATGTACAATAAATAAATAAATAAATTGCGATTAGAGATACTCACAAGTGCGATCCGAGTACAGAGCATAAAACTTGCGTCGCAGAAAGCGCGAGAAAGAAGAGAAGGCCATAAACAGTTGATAGAGGATGTATATACATGTGAGATAGAGTTGAGTGAAAATCCGACCCCGGCTGCGGTGGCTAGGGACAACGAGCTCCGTGCGAGCCTGGATCAGACAGAAGAGGAAAAGGGGAAATTAGCCATGATTTGGTCGGGAGTGCGTTGGTTGGAGCAAGGCGAGAAACCGACTAAATATTGTATTAATCTAATAACGCGCGTAGAAACAAGGAGAAGCACATAGCAGTGCCGCAAAGGTCAAATGGTGAATATGTGACGGGTAATCAGCACATCCTTACCTATTGCCGCGAGCATTATGAGGGCATTTACGCAGCACAAGGCCAGGTATTCGATGGTCCGCGGGTAGCGGACTTTTTGCAACCTTCAGTCGGTCCGCAACTTAGCCAGGAGGATAAAAAGTCGTGCGAGGGGGACATCTCCACTTAGGAAGTGAGAGAGTTTTGAGAGCGATGATGAACAATCAATCTCCTTCAGTCTCTGGATTAAAAAAATATATATATCCTTTTCTTATGGCATGACTTGCGAGATATGGTGGTGACTTATGTAAACCAAGCCAGGGAAATGGGATGTTCTTTGCTACCCACGCAGGGGGTATTAACGCTGCTGCCGAAGAAAGGCGACCAAAAACTGATTAAGAACAAAAGACCAATATGTTTGCTAGACATTATCTATAAAATCGTTGCCAAGGTTCTGGCAAATAGAATGATGGCCGTTATGGATAAAATCGTCGCGCCCGATCAAACGGGATCAATGAGGGGCAGGTACATTGGCACAAATCCACGGACCACATCAGACGTCATACATTACTGCGGAGCGGACAGGTTGGACCGTCTCCTTATGGCACTCGATTTTTTTATTTTTGTTTAATCAACATGGTTGAGCACGGTTTCGTATATAAAGCACTTAAGGAGTTGAAACATGGTGATAGCTTCATCAGCTGGGTTAAGTTGTATGAAGCACTTAAGGAGTTGAAACTTGGTGATAGCTTCATCAGCTGGGTTAAGTTGTATGAAGCCCTTAACCCGCGCGGCGCTGGGGTCTCCATCCGAACGTGCGGTGCTGGGGGGGTAAATTTTACCCCCCCTCGTATCTTCCGAACCAATAACCGCAAAGAGACGCGCAAGGCGGCGATCGAAAGCTCTCAGTGAGAAGAATCTAACGCATGCCCGAAATTATTAACATAAGGTCACATATCAGGTCACGGTCAGGTCAAGTGTCAAAATTTAAGTATTTGGGTTTTTGGGCTATACTTTCCATTCAAAGTCTTGTATTGCAACTATTATCTCACAAAGTGCTCCCAAATGTATAATGGATCTCCCGCATAAGTAAAAGAGAAATGTTAAGCAAAGGTCAAGGTCAAGGTTAGGTCACAAAAGGTCACATGTCTACGAAAGCCATGCGACACATGTTGTATGGGTTATTTTACACGTATAATTCGATAGAAGCAGCCATTTTCACAGCCTGACATCATATAATCGCATTCAGGTCAAGGTCAGGTCACAATAAGGTCAAAATTTGAAATTGATTAATATAAATAAACATTGCATGTTTCTAGACTAGTTTTGTCTTTGAAATACAGTGGTGGCATTTATTTGTCTGTATCTGGTCAGTAAAAGCCAAAAAACGCAATAAAAAAATGACGTCATGAATTACTTATTCTTAGAGAGCCATAAGTCAGTCAAAAATAAAGAAATTGCTTTGAAATTTGGTTTGAACATCATTCATACTCGGTTCTCTAATAAATCTTCCGGTTTTTTGAAAATCTTCAAACAAAAAACTTTTGTGGAAAATCTTCCCAAAAAAATCTGTTTTTCATTTTTGTGGATCAAAAACCCAAAATTTTGAATATCTGAGATCGCCATGTTAAAGACAATGTTATTTCCTTTCCTTTGACGCCTTTTATTTGCGATTTGCATCAATGCGCTATTTTCTACGATTTTGCAAACGTTTAACGTTTTTTCACCAAAAATGACATGACATGACGTCACTAAAACGTCATTATCTCCTCAAAATTCTCACGAATTTCAAAAATATTATAACACAAGATGTAGAATTAAAGACATAAAGACATAAAGACATAAAAGAAAAGTGCAACAAAGAGCCTCTTGGGCCCATCCGAGGTTGCACCCCCCCCATCCCCCCCCCCCTCCACCAGTCTCGCCCCTTCAAATCACCTTACTCTACCTGCATAAAAGAAGGCTAATCCCACGAGTATTTATGAACTAATCCCTTCTCTGTAAAGTATTTATCTAATCTAATTTTGAAGGAAGCAAGTGTCACTGCATCAGCGACATCCCCTGGTAGCATATTCCAATGTCCTACAACCCTTCTACTGAAAAATGACTGTCGTAGCCTAGTCCTACTTTGTTTCATAATGAGTTTATGCTGATGACCTCTACCTCGATTTTCCCTATTGAACTCAAACATACCCTTTAAATATCCAGAATGCTGACTATTTACAAATTTGAAGACTTCAATTAGATCTCCTCTTAGCCTTCTATATCTAAGTGAAAACATACCCAATTTCCTTAATCTATCTTCATAAGGTAAACTACCAAGACAATTAATCATTTTTGTTGCCCTTTTTTGAACTCTTTCTAACAACCAGCAATCTTTCTCATATGTTGGAGACCAGGCTTGTACACAATACTCCAAATGTGGTCTAACGTATGCACAATACAGTTTTGTTATTACCTTTTCACTCTTGTGGGAAACATTTCTGTTAATGGCCCCTAGCATTCTAAGTGCCTTTTTCCTAGCTTCTACAACCTGGTCTGACGCTGATAGTCTATTATTTACCACGACACCTAAATCTCTTTCCTTTTCAATCTGCTCCATTTTCTGACCACCCATTTCATACCTATGTTTACTGCTAACCCGTCCAGCGTGCATAATCTTACATTTACTCAAATTGAATTTCATCTGCCATGCTTCAGACCACTCAACTAGCTTGTCCAGATCTGATTGAAAAACATCCTGATCATGTTTTCCTCTAATAATCCTGACAACTTTTAGATCGTCTGCAAATTTCAAGACTTTGCTGTCTATACTGTTCTCAATTGCATTCACAAATATTATAAAAAGCAATGGGCCCAGGACTGAGCCCTGTGGAACCCCACTGAGAACCTCCTTCCATTGTGATTGGCACCCATTCAATATAACCCTTTGCTGGCGTCCTGAAAGCCACGTTTCTATCCAATCCAGAATCTTGCCCCTGATCCCATGAATTTTAAGTTGCAACCCCAGTCTTGTATGGGGGACTTTGTCAAATGCTTTACTGAAATCAAGAAAAGCTACATCTAGCTGTTTACCCTGATCAACGCTATCTGTTGCAACATCCAAAAACTCCAGAAGATTAGTTAAACAAGAACGGCCCTTCCTAAAGCCATGCTGTGTATCTTTGATGAGTTCATTTTGCTCCAAGAATTCAACAATCTTATCTTTGATGATTGATTCAAGCACCTTGCAGACTAATGAGGTCAGACTAACTGGTCTATAGTTTTCCTCTTTACTTCTATCTCCCTTTTTATGAATAGGAACAACATTTGCTCTTTTCCAATCAAGTGGAATTTTACTATCTGCAAGTGATTTAGAAAATATTATGGCTAATGGAACCGACAACTCCCTTTCAGATTCTCTTAAAAGTCTAGCATGGATTTCATCAGGTCCTTCTGCCTTGTTAGGCCTTACTTTCTTTAGATATTCTAGAACAAGTTCACTACTTATGCCACCTAGCTCTCCTATAGTCTCCTCTGTCTCTAGCTCAGGCTGAAGTGCTGCAATACTACTCTGGTCCTCGACAGTAAAGACAGATTGAAACTGATCATTAAGCACTTCAACCATTTCACTGTCCTTGCTAACTAACACATCATCTACCTTAAATGGACCTATATTTTTGGAAACTGTACTTAACTTATAAAAACTGAAGAACTTCTTACTATCTGCATTACAATGTCTAGCTAAATCAAGTTCCTTTGCCCTTTTAGCTGCTCTGACCTTTTTCTTAACTGAATTTCTTGCATTCTGGTAGGCCTTCTGATTTATATCTAGTGAAGATCCCTTCAAAATGCCAAATGCACTTCTTTTAGCTTGTATAGCACTCCTTACTTCTGGGGTAAGCCAAACTGGATTGCCCTTGGCTCTGTTACGTTTGTGCCTGAGGGGTATATGCCAATTTTGAATTTGGCTTAATCTAGCTTTGAAAACATTCCAGGCCTCACATGCATCTAATGCACCATAAGGTACTCAAAGTTTCACTTTGATATTTTTCATAGTTTTCAAGTTATGGAGAAAATCCGGGAGGGGGGGGGGGGGGTAAAATTTACCCCCCTCCCAGCGCCGCGCGGGTTAACCCTATTTGTAACAGGGGGGGGGGGGGGCGGATTCCGCCCCCCCCCTCATGTTTTTCGCAGATATCTCCAGAACGGCTGGGAGCAGGCCCATTAAATTTTGGGACTTTTCATATAAATGAATATCGCATTTGGAGTCAAAATTTTGAGTTCTTAACCTGAACAGAGGCGGTTCCAGGGTACAGTTTTGGGTGGGTTCGGAGGCGATATTTGGCGATATTACGGAAATGCGATCTTCACGGTTTCTTCGTAACTGCCTCAAGTATGAAGGAGTTACATCGGTTCACGGTGATTGCAACAAGTGCAAATTAGTTGATGTTAATGAAATATCATTAAAATTTCATGGCATAGGCGGTTTCAGGGGCTTGAAAAGGGGGGGGGGGTTTCCAGGAAGTATTCAATGCTTGGCGGGAAGCAAATAGAGCAATGTAAGGGGCTTTTATAGTTATCAAGATGTAAAAGATAGCTTCTGCTTCCATTATTTGCATAATTTATTACATATACAGTTTCAGGGGCGTGTTCAGGCACATGAAAAGGGGGGTGACTGGCTTGGTGATGACGATATGCCAGCGATAACGGCGCAATAGACGGTTAGCTTATAATTATATATGCACATATGAGGCCAGAAAATGGAATAAAGAGATGTTTTGCAGAGGCGCGCTCAGGAATGGAAGAAAGGGGGTCATATTATTGTCAGGAAACTAAGAGTCATGGGCGTACAATGACATAACATTCTGTAGTTTTCGGATGAAACACGCACCACAGGCTACTCTACGAACGATTATAAGATAATAGGCGAGTCCAGGTAGGGTAAAAGGGGGGTAAGCAATGTTAATTGAAGTTGTAAGTGAAATAGTCACTGTTGGCTAGTTAGTATCATAATAGCGGATAATATACTTATCAAAAGATATTGAGCCGCCCCAGTTTGGATCCTGGATACGCCTATTATGAAGTACAACATGCAAAAAGGAACTATCTACGATCATTAACATATGTATAGTGCTGGATAGCAACTTGTCTGCGGTTAATATTTTTTCCAATTTTACCCCCCCCCCCCCTTTTTCACTAACCTGGTACCGCCTATGGCAAAACAAAATATGATTTTTAACTGTTTTGTCTAATGTCACAATCACATACCATTTCATTTCTTAAAAAAAAACACATCAAAAAATGGTTTTATTACGCATTTACTTCACCCCCAAATTGAGTGACCTGCACACGCCTATGATTTTTGAATTTTCAAACGCCACTGTCATATATCAATTTCCAATTCAATCTCTATCGATTCGTATTAATTGTGTTAAAATCGGTTGATAAACATGAAAGCTATGTTGGATCAAAAATACCACTAAAATTTGTGGTTTGGCCCCCCTGTTGCCCCCCTATCAAAATTTAGATTTTTTTTATTATTTAGAAATGTAGATCGTGTTAAAAAGAACCAAACGCCGTTTCATTTTTGAAAATCGGACAGGTAGATTTCGAGATCTCCGGGGGAGGCGGAATCCGCCCCCCCCCTGTTACAAATAGGGATAGCCAGGAGCCTGTTACAAATAGGGTTAAGGATTTGAAACTTGGTGATAGCTTCATCAGCTGGGCTAAGTTGTATGAAGCACTTAAGGAGTTGAAACTTGGTGATAGCTTCATCAGCTGGGTTAAGTTGCATGAAGCACTTAAGGAGTTGAAACTTGGTGATAGCTTCATCAGCTGGGTTAAGTTGTATGAAGCACTGAAGGAGTTGAACCTTGGTGATAGCTTCATCAGCTGGGTTAAGTTGTTGCATCACAGATCTTTGAACCTTGGTGATAGCTTCATCAGCTGGGTTAAGTTGTTGTTGACCTTGGTGATAGCTTCATCAGCTGGGTTAAGTTGTATGAAGCACTTAAGGAGTTGAAACTTGGTGATAGCTTCATCAGTTGGGTTAAGTTGTATGAAGCACTTAAGGAGTTGAAACTTGGTGTTAGCTTCATCAGCTGGGTTAAGTTGTATGAAGCACTTAAGGAGTTAAAACTTGGTGATAGCTTCATCAGCTGGGTTAAGTTGTATGAAGCACTGAAGGAGTTGAACCTTGGTGATAGCTTCATCAGCTGGGTTAAGTTGTTGCATCACAGATCTTTGAACCTTGGTGATTGCTTCATCAGCTGGGCTAAGTTGTTGCTGACCTTGGTGATAGCTTTATCAGCTGGGTTAAGTTGTTGTTGACCTTGGTGATAGCTTCATCAGCTGGGTTAAGTTGTTGTTGACCTTGGGGATAGCTTCATCAGCTGGGTTAAGTTGTATGAAGCACTGAAGGAGTTGAACCTTGGTGATAGCTTCATCAGCTGGGTTAAGTTGTTGCATCACAGATCTTTGAACCTTGGTGATAGCTTCATCAGCTGGGTTAAGTTGTTGTTGACCTTGGTGATAGCTTCATCAGCTGGATTAAGTTGTATGAAGCACTTAAGGAGTTGAAACCTGGTGATAGCTTCATCAGCTGGGTTAAGTTGTATGAAGCACTTAAGGAGTTGAAACTTGGTGATAGCTTCATCAGCTGGGTTAAGTTGTATGAAGCACTGAAGGAGTTGAACCTTGGTGATAGCTTCATCAGCTGGGTTAAGTTGTATGAAGCACTTAAAGAGTTGAAACTTGGTGATAGCTACATCAGCTGGGTTAAGTTGTTGTTGACCTTGGTGATAGCTTAATCAGCTGGGTTAAGTTGTTGTTGACCTTGGTGATAGCTTCATCAGCTGGGTTAACCCTATTTGTAACAGGGGGGGGGGGGGGGGGGGGGGGGGGGCGGATTCCGCCCCCCCCCCTCATGTTTTTCGCAGATATCTCCAGAACGGCTTGGCACAGGCCCATGAAATTTGGGGACTTTTCCTAGAATTGAATACCGCATTTGGAGTCAAAATTTTGAGTTCTTAACCTGAACAGAGGCGGTTCCAGGGCACAGTTTTGGGTGGGTTCGGAGGCGATATTTGGCGATAATACGGAAATGCGATCTTCACGGTTTCTTCCTAACTGCCTCAAGTATGAAGGAGTTACATCGGTTTACGGTGATTGCAACAAGTGAAAATGGGTTGATGTTAATGAAATCTTATAAAAATTGCATGGCAGAGGCGGTTTCAGGGGCTTGAAAAGGGGGGTTTCCAGGAAGTATTCAATGCTTGGCGGGAAGCAAATAGAGCAATGTAAGGGGCATTTATAGTTATCAAGATGTAAAAGATAGCTTTTGCTTCCATTATTTGCATAATTTATTACATATATAGTTTCAGGGGCGTGTTCAGGCACATGGAAAGGGGGGTGACTGGCATGGTGATGACGATATGCCAGCGATAACGGCGCAATAGACGGTTAGCTTATAATGATATATGCACATATAAGGCCAGAAAAGGGAATAAAGTCATTTTTTGCAGAGGCGCGCTCAGGAATGGAAAAAAGGGGGTCATATTATTGCAAGGAAACTATGAGGCATGGGCGTACAATGACATAACATACTGCAGTTTTCGGATGAAACACGCACCACAGGGTACTCTACGAACTATTATAAGATAATAGGCGAGTCCAGGTAGGGTAAAAGGTGGGTAAGCAATGTTAATTGAAGTTGTAAGTGAAATAGTCACTGTTGACTAGTTAGAATCATAATAGCGGATAATATACTTATCAAAAGGTCTTGCGCCGCCCCAGTTTGGATCCTGGATACGCCTATGATGAAGTTCAACATGCAAAAAGGAACTATCTACGATCAGTAACATATTTATAGTGCTGAGTGGCAACTTGTCTGCGGTTAATATTTTTTTCCAATTTGACCTCCCTTTTTCACTAACCTGGTACCGCCTATGGCAAAAAAAAATATTATTTTGAACTGTTTTTCTAATGTCACAATCACATACCATTTCATTTATTTAAAATAAAAAATAAAACAGTTTTATTACGCATTTACGTAACCCCCATATGAGTGACCTGCACACGCCTATGATTTTTGAATTTGCAAACACTACCGTCATATATCAATTTCCAATTCAATCTCTATCGATTCGTATTTGTTGTGTTAACATCGGTCGATAAACTTGAAAGCTATGTTGGATCAAAAATTACACTAAAATTTGTAGTTCTTGCCCCCCCCCCTGTTGTCCCCCTATCAAAAATTTATCTTTTTGTATTATTTAGAAATGTAGATCGTGTTGAGGGGAACCAAACATCGTTTTATTTTTTAAAATCGGACGGG
>JAXIVJ010006344.1:7500-47500 GCA_036785665.1 Chirona hameri | reverse complement strand
GTTGAATTGCACTACCGACTCCAGCGTCTGCAAACAAACAAAAACCGGTTAGTGACAGTAATGTTGCAAGTTATTGCTCAGCAATGTTGCGATTTAAGCTCAGTAGCATCTGCATGACTGGAAAACACATACTAGCGCCTTGACTGATCAGGGTTCCCACTAGAGGTGCAGACAATCCCAAATCTTTGGTCACAGCCCCAGTCACGGCCACGGCATGAGCTGCCAAGTCACAGCTTTAGTCACGGCGTTGCAATGCTAACCCTATGGCGCTGGCCTGGCCAGTCACAGCTTTAGTCACGGCCGTGACCAGTTCTGGTCCCAGCGCTGGGACGCTGGGACCAGAATATTACATCTCTAGTTCCCACTCCTTATAGTATAATATGTCTCACCACAGCCAGCAGCGGATTCAGTGGGAGGGTTCATGGGTCCATGTCCCCTCCCGAGGCTCAACAGGGCCCATAACTACTTGTCTATAATAGAGGAACTATCCTGACATGGGGGATACAATTCTGGTCGTTAGAGATCCAGTCCAGTCTCTAGAGGGCCCATTACAGCATTTTAAGGGACCATTCTGACCAAAAAGGCCCAATCTCGTCTACAGGGGCACATTTTGACCAACTGTGGACTTATTGAGGGCAGGACCTAGCAAGGTCCAGGTCCCATCAAAGTCCGAGGTGCCGACTCTTGCTGCGTCCCCCCCCCCTTGACCGAATCCTGGATCCGCCACTGCCTACAGCTGCAAATATATGATCACTACGCACCTGTTCTTCACTTGGAGATCAGGCCACCAGCCGGGCTGTATGTGTAACTGTAGTTCTGAGGATATCCGTAGGCGGCGCTGTAGTCGGCCATAGACACGACCCCGCCTGAGGGAAGACAAGTATCAGCTCAGTACAACGTAGCGATAAACAAGGCGCGGCGCTCAACACAGTATGGACAGCTACTGCGTTGGGTCACTGCTAACACATAGTGTCTACAGGCTACACCCTACATAGTGCGTACAGGCTACACCCTACATAGTGCGTACAGGCTACACCCTACATAGTGCGTACAGGCTACACTCCACATAGTGCCTACAGGCTCCACATACTTAGTGCCAGGAGAAATCCGACTCGCACAGCACTGGAGTCGGAGTCGAAACATATGAGCATAATCCTGGCGTCTTAGATACCTACTGCACACACAATAGGCTAGCTAATCGGACGCGGGTCCGAAAAGTGAATAGCATGAGTTAATAATAACAGCATCATCACTGAGCCTGAAATGCAGCAGGCAATGAAAATGTATCTAATAAACACGGATTCGGCTAGTTGTAGGTACGCATTTTGAGCAACGTGTTACAACACAAAATGTATCATCAGTGATTGAAGATTTCCCTTATAATATCCTGTCTAATTTCCTTGAGGGAACTTCCACATTTAACCCGCCATTGACTGGGGGGTGGGGCGTTTAACGCCCCCCCCGGATGAGTTTTCGTAATAGCTCCAAAACCAACAGCGCTATCAACATGAAACTTCGGATACCGTCTTATAAATCATGTTTACGTCTTCTGATTTAATTTTAAAAAAAAATGGGGGGAAATGACCCTTTTTTCAAAGATATTAAAAAAGCCGGAATATATGTCGGAGAACCACATATTGGAAACTACCATACCAAATTTCAGAATGATATCACCATTTTTGACTGACTTATGACATTTAAAGTATAGGTAACTTATGACGTCATATTTAAAATTGCGTTTGTTGGCTTTTATTGGCCAGATACAGACAAATAAATGACACCACTGTATTTCTGAGACAAAACTTGTCTAGGCACATGCGTTTTGTATTTATATTGATCAATTAAAAATGTTGACCTTCAGTGACCTGAACTTGACCTGAACTTGACCTGACCTTGACATTAACTTCACTTAAATGAAGTCAGGTGGTAAAATGACTATCACTATCCAATTCTACGTGGAAAATAACTCATAAAACATGTGTTGCATGACTTTCGTAGATATTTTGAGCATCGTGACCTTTTGTGACCTGACTTGACTCTGTCCTTGGCCAACAATCTAACTTTAGCTCATGCCGTATGTGTATTATACCTTTGGCAGCACTTTGGGTGATCATGGTCGTAATCGAAGGCTTTGGATGGAAAGTATGGCCCATAAACTCAAATACGTCGATTTTGACCTTTCACCTGACCGTGACCTGACATTTTACCTCACTTTGACCATTTTGAGTCGGCTTTAGATTCATCTCATTGAGAGCTTTCGATTGCCGCATTGCGCCCTTCCCTGTACTCATTGGTTCGGAAGATAACCAGGGGGCGTTTAACCCCCCCCCCTCCCCCCCAATCAATGGCGTTCTGCTGAGACCCCAGTCAATGCCGGGGTTAAACGACCCCTCCCCCCTCCCCAGTCAATGGCGTTCTGCTGAGACCCCAGTCAATGCCGAGTAATGAGCCTGGTAGGATACGTTTTCCATTGCGATGTTGTTTGTTTCTGTCAGCACCAAGGAGCCATTCTCCGTACCACTCGTCTAACTTCCCGCCACCTCCACCACCATGCATCGTTCACATCAACCCGGACCACATGCACGACAAGCCGCCGTGCCGTGCTCCGAGTACACCTACCATCTCGAGTGACGTCACTCCTCGATGATGACGTCACGGTGACATCATGCGGAGCCCAGGCGGCCGGCGGCAAGTAACACAAGGCAGCAGAGGAAGAGGAGGAAGGGGAGGAGGAGGAGGAGACGCAGGAATCGGGCGACAGGCAGGACTGGTAGCCGCTGGAGGGCGACGGAGAGCCCTGGTACTCTGTATTCTATCCCCGAATCTAGGTGATCCCTGTATTGCGAGTCCCACGACAACGCGCTGTGATCAATCGCACACGCACACGCAAGGCCACGGCTCCCGGCCGACTGGCCCTTTTCCCGCCAGTCCGGGTACGAGGGCATCTCTGAGATGCGCATGAGCGAGCAAGGGCGGCTCCAGGGCCAAAGCAAGGAGGGGCCATACCAGGATACCACACCCTACCCCTCTTAAACAAAAACTCAATCAGCTTACTGCGGCTCGCAGCGAAACATGAACGATTAAATACGTTGCCTTGCAGCGAAACATGAACGATTACATGCGTTGCATTAAACGTTACAAAAGTCATCCCATGTCACTTATGAGACGCTTAGGCGGCACTGGACGCCGGCTGGATCGCCGCACGCCCTCGCCGACTTCCGAACCCCCGCCGCTCGCTGCGGCATCACCATCGCTCGCCGCGGCGCCATCGCCGCTCGCCACGGCACCACCGCCGCTCGCCACGGCACCACCGCCACTCGCCACGGCACCACCGCCGCTCGCCCCGGCACCACCGCCGCCGCTCGCCGCGGCACCACCGATGCCGCTCGCCGCGGCACCACCAACGCCGCTTGCCGCGGCACCACCAACACCGCTTGCCGCGGCACCACCGATGCCGCTCGCCGTGGCACCACCGCCACCGCTCGCCACGGCACCACCGACGACGCTCGCCGCGGCACCACCGCCGCCGCTCGCCACGGCACCACCGACGCCGCTCGCCACTGCACCACCGACGCCACTCGTCGCGGCACCACCGATGCCGCTGGCCGTGGCACCGACACCGCTCGCCGTGGTGTCGCCGCCGACCACGCCGGGACTCCTGTCGCCGGCGGCTCCGGCGGGAAGTCCGGGAGTCACGGCGTCCGCAGCTCCACGGGCCTGACCGGTGTCACCTGTGCCGCCGCGATCCGCCGACAGGAGCTGATCGCTGTGTCGCGACCAGATCCCTCCTCTTCCGACGTCGACCTCGTACGACACGGGGCCTGTCTGAGCGACAATGCGGCCCCGGATCCACTTCTGAGGTCCCGAGTAGCACCGGGCCCATATTTCAGTGTTTACACTGAATGACCGTGAGCGGCCACCAGCCGCTGTCCTCTGGCGCTGAGCACTGTCCCGCAGCGCGTCCTCAGCGGTCGGGATAAGGAGATTCAGCCGTGTCCGGATATTGCGGCCGAACATGATCTCCGCCGGCGCCCGTCCCGTGCTGGCGTGCGGAGTTGAGCGGTACGCCATCAGCACCCGAGCTAACGCCAGCTCGATGCCACCGCCGGCTGTCAGGGTTGCCTTCAACGCATTTTTCAGCGTGCCGACCGTGCGCTCTGCCATTCCGTTAGAGGACGGATGGTACGGCGCGACTCGAATGTGACGGATGCCGTTCGACGTCGCGAACTGGGAAAACTCTTGGCTGACGAACTGTGGTCCATTGTCCGTCACCAGGACCAGAGGCAGGCCCAAACGCGCGAAGGAGGCCCGCATGACCGCGATCGTTCGCTCCGAGGTGGTGGACTTCATCGGGATCATTTCCGCCCACTTGCTGTAGCTGTCGACCAGTATGAGGAATGTCATACCCTGCATCGGTCCGGCGAAGTCCGCATGCACGCGCTGCCACGGCCCTTGGGCAGGCTCCCAGGGGTGGCGCTCCGCGTGCGGTGGAGCTGCTCGCTTCGACTCGCAGGCTGGGCAGTCTCGGGCGAGTGCCTCCAGTTCGGCATCCAGCCCCCGCCCACCAGACGAAGCGACGCGCCAGCTGTTTCATTTTTGTGCAGCCGACATGCCCCTCGTGTAGCTGTCGCTTCACGCGGTCGCGGAGGGCCCTCGGAACCACAACGCGACCGCCCCACAGCACACAGTCCGCGTCTGTTGACAGTTCATCGGACCTGTGTTTGTACGGTGTGAGTTCTGCATCCACCGTACCCGGCCAGCCTGACCGCACTGCCGCCAGCACGCGCCCCAGCACCGGGTCCGTGCGTGTCGCCGCGGCGACCGCTCTGGCCGTGAGGCAGGGTCCCTGCTCCTCAGTCACGAACATGATGCCTCCTCCACCGTAATCAGCCTCTTCGTCCGCTGCCGCTCGCTCCTCTGCGGGACTCCTCACCGGCATGCGCGACAGCGTGTCTGCCGCTCGCATGTCCTGAGTGCGCCGCAACTCCACGTCGTACTGGTACGCTGCTATCTGAAGAGCGTAGCGCTGCATACGCGCTGCTGCGAGTGTGGGAAACTCCTTGTCCGGGCTGATGATACGCGACAGCGTGCGATTGTCCACCACCAGGGTGAAGGATCGGCCCATCAGAAACTGATGGAAGCGCCGCACTCCGAACGACACTACGGCTGCTTCTTTTTCCACCTGTGCGTACTTGCGCTCGGTTTGTGTTAGAGTCCGTGATGCGTACTGCACCGGTTTCTCCAGGCCTTCAGCCGTCACCTGCATGAGCACCGCGCCCAGTCCCGTCTCACTAGCGTCCGTCACCAGCTTTACCGGACGGGCTGGGTCGAACCGTATCAGCACGGGGGCGGACGCCAGCATCTTCTTCACCTTTGCCACCGCTGACGTGCACTGGTCTGTCCATCGCCACTTCTCGCCTTTCTTCAAGAGCGTGTACAGAGGCGAGAGCACAGAAGCGAGGTCCGGCAGAATCCGCTGGTAATAGCTGACGGTGCCTATCAGCGACTTCAGTTCCTGTGGGTTCTTCGGGTCTGGTGCGCTCAGGATCGCCTCCGTCTTCCCCGCCAGCGGTTGGAGAGAGTCTGCTGACAGGCGCCATCCCAGGTAGGTCACCTCTGGGACGTTAAAGCTGCACTTTTCCCGCCTCAGACGGATGCCGTGCTCTTCCATTCTCGCCAGAGTCGCATCCAGCCGCTGCAGCAGCTCTTCCTCGGTGTCGCCCCACACCAGCACGTCATCGAGGTAGCTGACCGTACCGGGGAGCCCTGCCGTGATCTGATCCATCACGGACTGGAACAGTGCTCCACAGACGGAGATACCGTAGGGTAGCCGATTCATCCGGTAGTCTCCTCGGTGCGTCGTCACTGTCGTCGCGTTCCTGCTTTCTTCATCCAGCTCGACCTGCAGGTAGGCGCTCCTGCAGTCTAGCTTTGCGAACCGTTTCCCTCGGATGCCGGAGAACAGCTCCTCCGCCGTCCGCATCGGGTACTTCAGCGGTTCGAGCTGCGGGTTGACGGTCAGACGGTAATCCGCACAGATACGAACCCCGCTCTGCGTCGGGATGACCACTAGTGGGGTCCCCCAGCCGCTCCCTGGCGGCACCTTCTCCGCCACTCCCTGCTCTTCCCACTTGTCCAGTTCTCTGTCCACCGCATCCTGAAGCGCGAACGGCACCGGGCGTGCCCGCCGGTACACTGGTTTAGCGTCAGGTTTCAGTCGGAGACCGACTTGGATCGGGATGCGTCCCAGCTCCTCTTGGAACACCGCCGCACCTGCGGCACTTGTCCTGATAAAAATTACATTTCTCACACCGACCGAACTCCGTGGTGAACCGCCATCTTACCGCCTGCTGTGCCAGTCTGTTTCCGTTGCCTGAGTCGAACCAGTTCTCCTCGACTCACAGACGATCTCGTCCTCGTCGCCAGGTATTCTATCCCCGAATCTAGGTGATCCCTGTATTGCGAGTCCCACGACAACGCGCTGTGATCAATCGCACACGCACACGCAAGGCCACGGCTCCCGGCCGACTGGCCCTTTTCCCGCCAGTCCAGGTACGAGGGCATCTCTGAGATGCGCATGAGCGAGCAAGGGCGGCTCCAGGGCCAAAGCAAGGAGGGGCCATACCAGGATACCACACTCTGTCCTCTGACCAGGCTCAGGTAGAGGACAGGAGGAACTGGATGTCACAGAGGACAGAGTGCCGGGAGTCTGACAGCCGGAGGGCAGAGTGATGGGAGTCTTACAGCCGGAGGGCAGAGTGATGGGAGTCTGACAGTCGGAGGGCAGAGTGATGGGGGTCTGACAGTCGGAGGGCAGAGTGATGGGGGTCTGACAGTCGGAGGGTAGAGTGATGGGAGTCTGACAGCCGGAGGGCAGAGTGATGGGAGTCTGACAGTCGGAGGGCAGAGTGATGGGGGTCTGACAGTCGGAGGACAGAGTGATGGGGGTCTGACAGCCTGAGGGCAGAGTGATGGGAGTCTGACAGTCGGAGGACAGAGTGATGGGGGTCTGACAGTCGGAGGGCAGAGTGATGGGGGTCTGACAGCCGGAGGGCAGAGTGATGGGAGTCTTACAGCCGGAGGGCAGAGTGATGGGGGTCTGACAGTCGGAGGGCAGAGTGATGGGGGTCTGACAGCCGGAGGGCAGAGTGATGGGAGTCTGACAGTCGGAGGGCAGAGTGATGGGAGTCTGACAGCCGGAGGGCAGAGTGATGGGGGTCTGACAGCCGGAGGGCAGAGTGATGGGAGTCTGACAGTCGGAGGACAGAGTGATGGGAGTCTGACAGTCGGAGGGCAGAGTGATGGGAGTCTGACAGTCGGAGGGCAGAGTGATGGGAGTCTGACAGCCGGAGGGCAGAGTGATGGGAGTCTGACAGTCGGAGGACAGAGTGCCGGGAGGAGACAGAGGGATGTCGGTGCACACGGAGGAGAAAGGCGTGAGGGACGCGAAACCGAGTGTGCTGCCACCTGTCGGGAGAGTGGAGAAACAGTGCTTTCAGTGCGACATGCGTAACTCCGGTGCAGTGCAAATGGTATCATCCAGCCATGGTGGGTGCGCAAATAAAATTATAATCAGCATCGCCCGTGTTCTGGAAACAGGTAATTCTAGCAAATACTTGCTGCTAGCTTGTTGGCTAGCCGCTTGCTAGCTAGTTTGTTCCTGGCTTGCACACAAGACTGATTACTTTCGCGAAAGAGCTCGTACGTTCCGTAAACTATATCCTGTTACGAAAATGCTTTAATCATTTAATATCCATGCCGGAATGCCACATCCTATCCCTTTCGTGTCGTGCGAGTGCAGCGCGTCATGCGCGGTGCAGAGACATCTAGTGGCGACTCACCGTGCTGATAGCTGTCGATGGTGTCCGCTAGGGGCGCTATCGTCGGCTTACTGTCCAGATGGGAGATGGGAGCCAGCGGCGTCAGGCCGGCAGATGTGCCTAGAAACACAGTCCCAGCATACACGGATACACATATACACGTATACGCACAAGTACATGCACACGCATAAATATATGCATAGACACACGTACACACCAAGCCACAGTTAAGGCGTTTTCTTAGATACAAAAAATGACTAAATTTAAAATTGGATCACTAAATGTAAGGGGACTGGGAAGCCAGCATAAACGTAGAGACGTCATGCAGTACCTAAACAACATGCATTTTGATATTATCTTCCTGCAAGACACTCACTTAACAGCGGAAAAAGTATCATTCTTTAACACTCTGTGGAAAGGTAAATCGTACCATTCCCTTTATACAAACAACAGTAGAGGAACCTCCATCTTAATAGACAAAGAACTTAATCATGACGTACTTTTTGAATTCAATTGCGATACAGGAAATTATGTTTTGTTAGGATGTAAGATTGGTACAGACACGTACACATTAGGCAGCATATATGGCCCTAACAGAGACGAGCCAGATTTCTATAGACGAATTGATAATCTAATAGAGAGTGTAGACTGTGACCATGTCATTATTGGCGGAGATTTCAACTTTGTCATAAATCCCGAAATAGATTGCTATGGGTACACACGAGAAAATAATGTAAATGCTAGAAAGCAGTTTAACTCCATGTGTGAAAAACACAGTCTGACCGATATATGGAGACAATACAATCCCAACGAGCTCCAATTTACTTGGATGAGACCTAGCCCAAACCAGGGGGCACGATTGGATATGTTTTTTGTAAGTAACCATTTGTCAAGTTTATGCGATGAGTTAAACATTTTCCCCGGGTATAGAACAGACCACAATATGATATCGATGAGTATGGAAGTCGGCGAAAAACGACGAGGTCCAGGTCTTTGGAAATTCAACGAATCCCTTCTCAATGATGCGGACTATGTTAACATGGCGAATACATGCATTGATAGTACAATAGAACAATATGCTTTGCCTGTGTACAATCAAAGTTTTTTGCTGGACGAAGATAATTTTAAAGATATTCAATTCCAAATAAACCATGATTTATTTTATGAAACATTATTGATGATGATCCGTGGGGAAACCATTAAATTTTCCAAACGGAAAGCAAAACGCACTAAAGAAAAAGAAAAAGAACTCGGGACACGAATAGCTAAGGCTCATTCACAGTTTTGCGAAGCAAGAACGGAAGAGAATGCTTTCCGTTTGAAAAATTACCAGGAAGAGCTTGAGAACTTAAGAAAGTCCCTAATCACAGGGCTTATAGTGCGATCTAGGACCAGGTGGCATGAGGAAGGAGAACGGTCATCTAAATATTTCCTTGGTCTAGAAAAGCGAAATGCTTTAAGAAAATCAGTAACAGTAATAAAAACTGGTTAGCAGATCCTCACTCGAACATGTTCAATACTGGATGCACTTTCAAACAACTTATCAAACAAATACAACAAAGAGCATACCATGCCACCATCAGCTGATACATTTATCGATAGACATATATTAACACATTTAAGTGACCATGAACGTATTACCTTCGAGCAGCCACTGTCATACGAAGAGTTAACGGAAGCATTGAACAAAATGAAAAAAGGGAAATCTCCTGGTTCTAACGGCTATACATCAAACTTCTTTAATTACTTTTGGAGCCGATTAGGGCCTTTTTTGTATAAAGCATTCATATTATGTTCTCGATCAAATACAATGACAATATCACATAGAGAAGGTATCATTACAATGATTCCAAAAGCCGGAAAACCTCCAGATAACATAAAAGCGTGGCGTTCAATCACACTCTTAAATACTGACTTCAAAATTATATCAGCGCTGATTGCTGCCAGACTACAGCGGGTAATGACAAAATTGATCGACCCATGCCAGACGGCTTACATTAAAGGCCGATACATTGGAGAAAACACGAGATTAATTTTTGACGTAATTAACAATGTTTCAAAGAATAACGGAACAGGGGTGATTATGTCAGCTAATTTTTAGGCGGCGTTTGACTCCTTATCGTGGGACTTTGTTTCTAGAGTTCTTAAGGGCTATAATTTTGGATCCCTTTTCAGAAATTTGGTAAGAACAATATACTTTAATAATGCAAACTTTTCAAGGATAATATTAAATGGTCACTTGGGCAATAAAATATTTCTTAATTGCGGGATACGACAGGGAGACCCAGCATCAGGGTATCTGTTCAACCTGGCTGTTAATATACTTGCCAACCAAATAAAGCAAACACACAGCCTCACCGGTATTCGTCTATCTGAAAATCATGAAGTAAAAATATCACAATACGCCGATGACACGGTTCTGTTCCTAAACAATTCGTCAACTTGCGTACAAGAAGCATTATTGGAATTAAGCACATTCTCTAGTTTTTCTGGTCTCAACCTGAACATTGAAAAAACCGTCTGTCTCCCTATTGGGACTCAAGAGCAACAGACTCAATGCAGCGCTGAAAACTTTAATGTCAAGTGGGTTAAGCAGATCAAGATACTGGGTATAACTTTCTCGGATAATAATCATAGAATAACACAAACAAACATTGAACCAAAAATTGTACAGATACAAAAGGAAATAGCACAGTGGCGCAGAAGAAATCTTACTCCTCTAGGGAAGATTACAGTTATCAAGTCATTGCTTATTTCTAAACTGGTACACCTGCTTACAGCACTGCCAAATCCAACCCAGCCGGAACTCAAGCAAATCGAACGTATTTTGTTTTCGTTTCTTTGGGGGGAAAAAGAGATCCCATTAAGCGGGCCAAAGTGATACAAAATGTTGAATCAGGTGGATTAAACATGATAGACATACATGCATTCGTAAGGAGTATGAAACTAACATGGCTTAAGAGACTGAAGACTTCCAATGCAGAGTGGGCACAATTAGCAGCAAATGAATTGCCAAACATTGATAGTGTTCTACAATTTGGAAGTAAACAACTACACAAAATTCGCTCCAAAATAGGTAATCCATTTTGGCAGGATGTGCTAGATGCTTTTAGCCGTTTCAGTCAAGAGTATAAGCCCGATATGCCAGACATACTATCGGAGAGTTTGTGGTTCTCGGATTACACGAAATTCAATTGCACGGTTGTTAAGGATTGGAGAAGAAGAGGCTTACGGTTTTTGGCAGATTTAATCGACGAACGCACTGGTCATGTTAGTACAAGAGAAGCAATTAGAGCTAAGTTTGGAATAAACATGACTTTTCTATGTTACACAAGCTTACTTAGAAGTTTACCGGACAGTGTGAAGGAAATAGCATCACACAAAGTGGCAAGGCCTATAATACCTTTACGAATAAATGTCGTCATGAACCACCAAAAGTTTGCCCGTTTTGCTTATGAGATAGCATTGAAATGCAGACTGAACGAACTTGACCAAACAAACACACGCCAGGAGCAGAAATGGATAAGGGACGTAGGGTGTTTCGGAGCTAACAGTTTTGTAAACGTGATAAAAGTTACACATTCAACACGCATAAGAATGTTCCATTACAAACTAGTAAACCGAATTCTCACGACTAACAGATTTCTGAAAATCATTAACGTCAAAGACGACGATAGATGCACATTTTGTCAACGAGAGCCAGAAACCTTGTCGCACATGTTCTGGCATTGTACAAAAGTTCGGTTGTTCATAAATAACTTGACATCAGACATAATGGCACGGTATAAAATTAACTTAAGAATAAATATTGAGGCTTGGTTCTTTCTATCCAACGTGAGTGCAATTGAAGGCCTCATTATCACTTTGGCAAAGCTGGTAATTTATGATGCACGACGCAAAGAAAGTATGCCAAACATTATTCATTTAAAAAACAAACTTAAATATGAAGCAGAGATAGAACACACCGCAGCCAGATTAGATAACAAACTTGATATATTTGAAAAGAAATGGGGACTTTTAAAGCATATTCACTTAGCTGACTAGTATTCTAACGACTTAAACAATAACGAATTGTACTGGTACCACACTTTGAAGCGAATGCGTAAGGAGGTAAAACCAACTTATTATAAAGAGAAACGGCATGTACACACCCACGCACACCCACGCACACCCACGGACACACACGCACACTCACACGCACACGCACACGCACACGCACACGCACACGCACACGCACACGCACACGCACACGCACACGCACACGCACACGCATACGTACATTACTCGAACATCTCTTGAGCGTCGCTCGAACACTCGGACCTGGACCCGGGCCCGGACCCGCGCACGCGTTCGCCGGTTAGGTTTCCGTCGTTGCGGAGATATGTGCGATGGGGTTCGATACTGCCGCTTTTTCCGGCCGCCGGGTTGTGCTGCGGCTTCGCGCCGCCGCCGCCGCCGTCGCCTTTGCCGTCGCCGTCTTCGCCGGGGCCGCCGCTGCTGATCACCTTTGATAAGACCGGGCTATCCCGGAACCACCCCCGCCCTTAACCCACCCGGGCCAACCCGGGACCGGCCCCAGCATCCGCTGTGGGGCCGGTCGGCCGGTCGGGCGTGCTGGGCGCCGACCCACTGGTCGACGGCGCACACGCCCGGCCGGTGGCGAGGGGCGCCGCTTCGCGAAGCTGTGTGGCCGCGACGTAATGCGAGGCGGCGCGGGCGGGGGTCTCGTGTTACGGTCTCGATACGCAGAATGTATCATGATTATATTATGTTTATGTTTTTACAATTACGATTGGTATTTGTATGTAGGGCTTGTGCGGTTAGGCGACAGTGTGTGTAGTACTGGATGGCGACAGTGTGTTTAGTAAACGTGGAGGAAAATATATAAATACCTAGAAAGATGTAATGCGGTTTACAATTTTGCGAGTGTGAAGGTGAAGTTTGGTGAGCTTTCGTGATAGCAAAATGTAGGAAAGGTGCTTGCGTTTGCTGGTTTGCGGGCACCGTGCATCGGCTTCACGTGTTAAGTGTAATGGCGTGGACGGTGTGTTGAGCAATGTGTTTACACAATGTGTGGATTGCATTAATTAATGTAAATACACCACCGGCAGGAGCCGGATAAATCGAAAAAAAAACCTCCTGGGACTGGCTTCTTTGGGCTGCCCAACAACAAGCTTTGCTTAGTTGGGCAGCCTGTTTGGAGCTCAGTCCATGACCAAGCCGAATTTTTTGACCAGCTAGGATTGCAAACCCTTTGTATGACTGATCCCTTTCCTAATACTAACACCTTGTATGGAAGTGTGAATAAATAACTGGTCCTGGGAAGTAGGGGGCAGTCATTAACTGAATTCAGTTTTCAGTTATGACTACTTTGCCATCTCTTATAATACTCTGTACAAACTAACTGCATGCTTTTTCTCCCTCTGTTTTGGCATATTTACGTTTCTTTCCATCTCTTAGCTGGGAGTGCCGCGACTTGTTATATTCTGTTTTCTGGCGTTAACGTAAGGTTCTGTGTGTCGTTGGGATAGAGGGAGGGGGCACTCCTGGTCACCTGTTATTGGGTGGCGGCATAGAAGAAGAAAAAACCTTCAGTAAGAATACCGCTGCTAAGAGCCAGCACCAGTCCGCAACTACTAAAGATACTTGTTCAGCTCGGCTAGTGCTGTTATGGCCACCTCTTCGTCCGCCACCTCATAGGTAGTATATGGAGTACTCAGGAGTGCAGCTTCTACAGAAAAGTAGGCTCCAGCATATTTTTCGATTTTTCCACCCTTATTTTGTTTTTTAATATTAAAAATGTATTGCTATATTTGGAATAAGCACAATCCTATTAACTAGGAAGAAGTGTGCCATGTCGAAAATATTATATTCGTGTCGTGAAACCGCGGTTACGAAATGGGCGATTTTGGTGTATTTAAAGAAAAAGATGAAATGTTTAACGTTTTTTTGCGACCCCTAAATATCTTCAGATAAAAAATAAAAAATATATATCACTGGAATCACCATAGTTTAAATAACATGTAAACAGTATGCCACAAGGAAAATTTTGATTAGTTTCGTAAAATCGCGGAAACAAGATGGGCGATTTTAGGTCATTTATAGCAAAACATGGAATTTTCTGCGATTTTTCGCGATCCCTACATATTTTTATTTCAACATTGTTGATACCATTGAACTCAGCGTAGTCCAAATAACGGCAAAAAAGTGTGCCACCAAGAAAATTTAACATTCGTGCAAAAATGAACCGCCCTAATATGTTCATAATGTCATAATGTGCACTGCGTGTTATAATCATAATGTGTTATGCACTGCGGTGTAAATAAACAAAGTCTTTAGCTTCATGTGATTGGCTTAAGGCGGCCGCACACTAGGCCATTCGGCGCGCGATATACTGCGACATTCCGCCACGGAAAATCGCGGCGATACGGCGGAATATCGTCCTTGTTCCGGCGGATTCGGCGCTGTCTGCTCGCGAGATTCCGCCCCGCCGACCTACAGCATGTCGCAGCCTGTGCCTACAGCCTGTGCCAAGGTAAATTAATGATGGCCATTTGCGACGAAGATGTAAATTTAGAACCACGAAACTTTTACATAATAAATTTCACAGCGGCAGGAGCATGCTGTGTAAAATTTGTACATCTGTCTTGCATAGATTCGCCACTGTTAGCCTGATCAATTGTGTTGTCCGCGGTTCTGCAGCGTCCAGTCGCGGAAAAAAGCTCGTTCGAATCAGCTTTTTTCCGCCGGTCCGCAGATTGCCGGCCGACGACATTCGTCCGCGATTTTTGACGTTTCGGCTGACGCGAAGGCGGAAAGTCGCTAAAGATGCGCGGAAAGTCGTAGCGATATCGCGACCTCCGCCCGCCGAATGGCCTAGTGTGCGGCCGCCTTTAGCAATGCCACTAGCTGATGACTGCAGATGCTTGCTAATGATTTCTGGAGGATTACTTAATTTGCTAACTTGATAAGCCAGAGCTCTCTGAACTGCTGATTGTCAGACCTGTTGGCAGTGCCTTTTGTTGAGTCCAGAACATGGGTTTTAAGAATGAATATGTACATACCTACCTATAGTTTGTTTTATTTTGATTTTCCACAAAAGCAACGCGTCATTTTTGACAACCATTTGCGCCGAAATAGAGTGTAGATTGGATTCCAAATTGATACCATATGAAGTGTTCATCCTACATGCAAAACAGAAGTTTGTTCAAGCTTCATTTCCGACTGGCAACTTGGTACCTGCTATTTTCTCGTCCAGTTTAGCTTTTTAAGCCCTGATTTGATGGTAAAGGCCGTGTTTGCCAAAATTTCCCACATTTTCACTGTGGATACCTGGATTTTGATTGCTGCAAAGTCAATTTGTACGATATATTGTTAACGTTTTTTTTTGGGTGGGGTGGGGGGACAAAAGACATGTTGGCCCCCTTTCAAGGCTTGGGGGGGGGGGAATGGCCTGTTTCCCCCCCCCCCCCCTGGATCCACCAGTGGGGGGGGTGCGCTTGTGTAACACGCTACCTGAGAAACGCTCACTACAGCTTTGCATTTCCAGGTGCCACGTGTTCTTCGGCCGTCTGCCAGACCTCCGAATGGTGTGACGACAGCCAGTGTCGGCCGAAGAAGGACTACGACGCGTCCTGCGCCGCCCCCGCCGAGTGCCGCTCCTCCGCCTGCAGCGGCGGGAAGTGCGCCTGTGAGGCGGGGGACTGCACCGCCAGCCAGTGGTGCAGCCAGCTGGGTATCTGTGAGCCCAAGAAGGCCTACCCGTCCACCTGTGAGGCAGACGAGGAATGCCATTCCTCCAACTGCATCAGCGGCAGCTGTAGCTGCGGGTCACGGGAGTGCCGCCAAGGTCAGTGACGTCACGGGTTAAGGGTCAGTCGGTGGAGACTGTCCAGTCCTGAAAGTTTATGACACTGGATATTATGACACTGGATGTTATGACACTTTTTTTATCTAACCGCCACCCATTAATAGGTGACCAGGAGTGCCCCCGCCCTCGATCCCAACGACGCACGACACCTTAAGTTAACACCAGAGAACAAAAGAGAAAATGTCGCGGCCCTCCCAGCTAAGAAATGAAAACAAACGTAAAAAAGTATATGAAGAGAGGTAGTTTGGGTGTTAAATGTGGTGATATAAAAGAAGGCGAAAAGTAGTTATTGTTGAAAACAGCAAATGACTGCCCCCCCCCCCCCAACTACGTCCCAGGATGTCATCCTCACTCATCCTCATCCAGGACAGGATGAGGATGCATTCATTCATTCTGATCCTCATCCAGGACAGGATGAAGATGGATTCATTCACTGTGTTAGTAAAGGGGATATCAGTCATACAGGGCGGAGGACAAAGTCTGGTCAATTTGAAGCGTTTTTTGCTGGTGCCTCATGGACCCCACTCAACTAAGCATAGCTTGTTGCCGAGTAGGGACCACGAAGCCAGCGCCATTGAATGGGTGAAAGCCAGCGCCATTGAATGGGTGGCCCTACCTATGACCTACTTATGAGACTCATGAAAAGCAAACACATTTAACTAACTTGTTGGACTATATATGTATATATGCATGATACCATCAACTATGCATGCACATGCATATGCATACATATGTGATACTTTTTTTTCTCACATATCTCACAGATACATATACATACATGCACATACACATACACACACACACACACACATACACATATACACACACATATACACATATGCATGTCATGGACATACACACAGCACAACTGAGCAACACAATGTTACCCATAACAACCAGATACAATAACCATTTAATTACAACCCATTACTCATAACAACATTATGTGTTACTAATATTGTGAAATGAAGTGATTTTTTATTATTTTTTTCATCACATACTTGGATTGTGGTACCTCGTTAGGGCTAATGCTTCTACATATAATATCATTCCATAGTTTGGGACCGAGGCATGTTTGGTGAAAAGTCTATAATTCTTTGTTGAAAAAATACTTTGAAATTTTTGGTTTGTCTTGTAGAGTGACAAATTTCAATGTGTATATTGAACATATTTTTTATTGGGTGAGGTAACTGGTTGCATACATGCTTATGCATTATGAGCAACATTTGTAGTTTGCCAATATCTTGAACTTTTAGACAATTATATTTTTTGAAAACTGGATTGGCACTTTGCGGAGGAGGCCTTCTATGATTCGCATTGCTCTCTTTTGCAGAATTAATAGTTTTTTAGTATGATGAACATATCCTGTCCCCAAATAAGGCAGCAATAATTGATATAAGGTAGTATGGGTGCATTATATAGCTGCAAGAGCTGTCTTGTATCTACAAAGTATTTTACTCTACACATCATGCCCACATTTCGGCTGACAGTATTTGTGATGTTGTTTATGTGAGAAGTAAATTTCAAATCATCATCTATCAACATTCCTAAGTACTTAACTGCACCTTTTTTTCTCAATAAATGCCTCATTCATTTGCACACTTATGTTAATATTTATTTTGCGTTTACCATATATTTGATATACAGTCTTTGATACATTAAGAGAAAGGAAGTTTGACTGTAGCCAAGTAGATATTTTTGGCAATACTATATTGATCATGATTTGAAGAACATCCACATCATGATTCTTAAAGAAAATGGCTGTGTCATCAGCATATATGAAAACCTCACAGCTACCATCAACGTTTACTAGATCATTAATATATATAATGAACAAAAGAGGTCCCAAGATTGATCCTTGGGGCACACCTATGCCCACATTCCTAAATTCTGCTTGGGTACCCCTGATGTTAACAGTCTGTTTGCGATCTGTGAGGTATGATTGGAGTATCTCATATGCTTTTCCAGAGACACCATATTTCTTTAGTTTTTCACAAAGAATATTGTGATCTACAATGTCAAATGCCTTTTTTAAATCCAAGAATATGCCAACAACACATTCATCCTCCTCAAAGGCTTTTGTAATCAAATCTTGTATCAATATAATGGGCATATATGTTGAAAATCCTTTGCGAAAACCGAATTGTTTTTCACAAAGCAGTTTATTTTTTGTGTGAAGTGTTGTAACAATTGAATATGTATAAGTTTTTCTAAGATTTTTGATAAGTATGGCAATATGCTGATTGGCCTGTAATTAGAAAATGACATTGGATCACCTGTTTTGAAGATAGGCTTGATAACTGCAGTTTTTAGTTGTTTTGGAAATACTGCTTCATTCAAGCATAGATTGAAAAAGTGAACAAGATGTGGTAATATTGATTTATATGTTATACACTGGATGTTATGACACTGTAACGTGCAACCAGTGCAGGTCATCGCGAATATTGGGCACACAGAACGACCGAAATCATGCAAAATCCACATATTCCCTGATTTAATTAATCTTGGGAACGTACTGCAATCAGTTTGTTTGGAATGAATGACTTGTGAACAATGAAGATCTTCCTTATGGACAAGAATTTGACGATTTTTGGAATTTGCAACACTTTTTGTGGTTTTAACAACCCAAAGCAATGTTTTGTTTACCGTTTTACATTTTGTAAAGATAAACCTTCAACAATTATTCAATATAACGGAATTGAATGCATTGGATTGGATGTATCTTGTAGAAACCACAGGATATGGATAGGATATCAATTAGGTTATCTGGGTGCCCACCTTTGCCAACTTAATCTTAGCCCGGGTAGGGCAAAATACTTATGTATGTTCTTATGTATATTCATGTACTTATGTATGTTCATTATGTGACTGGGAAGGGGGGGGGGGGGGGGAGGGGGGGATACGACCCCTGGCGTTTCGCCCCTAATTGAGCTATAGCTTCTATTAAAAACGAGCGGATTGCGTGTGATGAGAGGAAGCCGCTGATACCCGATGTTAAAGTTCTGGTTTATTAGGTGACCTCTGAGGTCATGTCAATGACCCAAAAGTCATCCAAGTTGTAAATGCGTAGAAATTGAATTTAAACGAGCTAGAATCGTGCATGAGCATATCATTATGCTTAATGGGTGTCAAATTTGAAAACAGCGTCACAAAATGTCCTATAAACTGCCAAATTCCAAAAAGGTCATTTTAGGTCATCTGAGGTCAGTGACTTCGGTTGACCTGTTGAAGCGCAGGATCCTAGTATAGAATATCATTATGTAAAAAATGGATCCCAGATTTGAAATCAGCATCACAAAATGTCCTAGAAACTGCCAGAAGACAAACAAAAGTCATCTGAGGTCATCGGAGGTCAGTGACCTCGGTTGACCTCTGAAAAAGGTCAATCGATGTCATAATCTCAGTGGAAACCACAACTGTCACCTGTAAACACCTGTGCATATACTCCTGGACAACAAACACTCGGAAACTGCACAAGTTACAAGCATCGATACATCGGGACGCCAGTTGCACCTGACATGACCTTGAGAAACAGTTCATAGGTCACGGGTCATGTGGGTTAGAAGTTAAAAATTTCGAGAGTATATATATATGTTGAATTTGTCAAAAGTAGGGTACTGAAAGTTGCATCGCAATCGGTTGAAAACTACGCATCTTATTCCTGAACAAACGGCGGGGGTTGGCATCCCCCCCTCCCTACTCGGGTTAACCCTGCCTTGCTGGGGTGAAATGAAGTCGGGCGATTGTGCTTGCTTAATAAACCAAACGAACCATGGTCGGCTGGTCACCGCAGCTTTGCGTTTCCAGATGACCCGGCGGCTCCGTGCGGCTGTCCGCGTGGTTTCACCCGCTGTGCCGGCCGCTGTCTGAGTTGGGAGGGTCAGACGGGCACCTACAGCCGGGCGGAGGACGTCTGCGCTGATCCCGGAGCGCACGTGGTCACACCCCGCTCCGAGGAGGAGCACCAGTGCGTCGCCGATATGACTGCTGCTGCCGATGATGGTTTTCCCTGGCTGGGCTACAGGTTCGATAGCATGAAGGAGTCGTTTGTCGGGGCCGATGGCTGTGGCCGCATCACCTACTCCAACTGGTATTCCGAGTTCAACGATCGCCTTACTGCTGAGAAGTGCGTATACGTCGTATCTGAGGGACTCTGGTACGATGTGTCATGCTTATCCACACGATCCGTCCTCTGCCAGCTCACTGACTGTTACCGGCCCGAGTGCAGTCAGGAGTAACCGGGGACAGTGACATGCTGACTGTTACCGGCCCGAGTGCAGTCAGCAGTAACCGGGGACAGTGACTCACTGACTGTTACCGGCCCGAGTGCATTCAGCAGTAATCAGGGACAGTGACTCACTGACTGTTACCGGCCCGAGTGCAGTCAGCAGTAACCGGGGACAGTGATGGGGACAGTGACTTGCTGACTGTTACCGGCCCGAGTGCAGTCAGCAGTAACCGGAGACAGTAACCGGGGACAGTAACCGGGGACAGTAACCGGGGACAGTAACCGGGGACAGTGACTTGCTGACTGTTACCGGCCCGAGTGCAGTCAGCAGTAACCGGGGACAGTGACGGGAACAGTGACTTGCTGACTGTTACCGGCCCGAGTGAAGTCAGCAGTAACCGGGGACAGTGACGGGGACAGTGACTTGCTGACTGTTACCGGCCCGAGTGCAGTCAGCAGTAACCGGGGACAGTGACGGGGACAGTGACTTGCTGACTGTTACCGGCCCGAGTGCAGTCAGCAGTAACCGGGGACAGTGGCGGGGACAGTGACTTGCTGACTGTTACCGGTCCGAGTGCAGTCAGCAGTAACCGGAACAGTGACGGGGACAGTGACTTGCTGACTGTTACCGGCCCGAGTGCAGTCAGCAGTAGCCGGGAACAGTGACGGGGACAGTGACTTGCTGACTGTTACCGGCCTGAGTGCAGTCAGCAGTAACCGGGGACAGTGACGGGGACAGTGACTTGCTGACTGTTACCGGCCCGAGTGAAGTCAGCAGTAGCCGGGGACAGTGACGGGGACAGTGACTTGCTGACTGTTACCGGCCCGAGTGCAGTCAGCAGTAACCGGGGACAGTGACGGGGACAGTGACTTGCTGACTGTTACCGGCCCGAGTGAAGTCAGCAGTAACCGGGGACAGTGACGGGGACAGTGACTTGCTGACTGTTACCGGCCCGAGTGAAGTCAGCAGTAACCGGGGACAGTGACGGAACAGTGACTTGCTGACAGTTACCGGCCCGAGTGAAGTCAGCAGTAACCGGGGACAGTGACGGGGACAGTGACTTGCTGACTGTTACCGGCCCGAGTGCAGTCAGCAGTAACCGGGGACAGTGACGGGGACAGTGACTCACTGACTGTTACCGGCCCGAGTGCAGTCAGCAGTAACCGGGGACAGTGACGGGGACAGTGACTTGCTGACTGTTACCGGCCCGAGTGCAGTCAGCAGTAACCGGGGGCAGTGACTTGCTGACTGTTATCGGCCCGAGTGCAGTCAGCAGTAACCGGGGACAGTGACTCACTGACTGTTACCGGCCCGAGTGCAGTCAGTAGTAACCGGGGAAAGTGACGGGGACAGTGACTTGCTGACTGTTACCGGCCCGAGTGCAGTCAGCAGTAACCGGGGAAAGTGACGGGAACAGTGACTCACTGACTGTTACCGGCCCGAGTGCAGTCAGCAGTAACCGGGGACAGTGACGGGGACAGTGACTTGCTGACTGTTACCGGCCCGAGTGCAGTGAGCAGTAACCGGGGACAGTGACGGGGACAGTGACTTGCTGACTGCTACCGGCCCGAGTGCAGTCAGCAGTAACCGGGGACAGTGCCGGAGACAGTGACTTGCTGACTGTTACCGGCCCGAGTGCAGTCAGCAGTAACCGGGGACAGTGGCGGGGACAGTGACTTGCTGACTGTTACCGGCCCGAATGAAGTCAGCAGTAACCGGGGACAGTGACGGTCAGCTGCAGAGATAACCAGCCATGATGAGGTTACACTGCAGCGCTCAGTAGACAGTGACGGTCAGCTGCAGAGATAACCAGCCATGCTGAGGTTACACTGCAGCGCTCAGTAGACAGTGACGGTCAGCTGCAGAGATAACCAGCCATGCTGAGGTTACACTGCAGCGCTCAGTAGACAGTGACGGTCAGCTGCAGAGATAACCAGCCATGATGAGGTTACACTGCAGCGATCAATAAATCTGCAGTACGCTCGGCATGCCGGGAGACCGAACACCTTATGTTGAAATAGAGCTGCCACCTTTGGAGCTACGGACCAGCAGCATTGGTGGACGTTTTTAGTTCAGTGGCAATATTGCAGGTTTAAAAAGAAAGCTGTCAATGTTTGTTTTTGTGCGAAGCTCACGAATTCCAATGAACATTTCATTTTACATTTATGCATCACTGCGTACTTCGGGAGAGTTCTTTATCCTATAAATTTAATCATTTTGTAGATGCTTGAGATGCTTTTTGAGACGCTCTGTAGGCTCTATCATATTACTTTGAGTTATACATGACAAATATGGATACAATGACGACGGTAACTCAGCATATATTTAGAAAGCTTGTGGTATCAAGTACCTTGCTCACTGTGTTTGTGTGAGTGTCAACCACAGTGAACAGGGTACTTGATACCGAAAGCCTTGTCAATATAAGTTGAGTTACCGTCGTCATTGTATCTATCATACCGATTTTAGATTATGGGATTATATGTTTACCTTGTTTGCGACTTATTTACGCTTTATCATCAACTTTCCCTTTGGCCTATGCAGTTTTCTTTATAATTGTCGTTCGTGCTGGTTGTTTATTTCCCAAATTCAAAAACTAGCAGCTCTAGTAATAATCCTCAAACTTCAGCTGGCCGCACCGGACCAGACACTTAATCCCTCCCCACACAACACGATGTGCAAGCGACGCGGCGACACAACGCGATGCGACACAACGCGATGCGACACAACGCAACACCAGCAGCAGTTTGGCAAACTCTTCTGATATAAATGAAATATTGGTCACACCTTGAACATTTAAAGGGAATGCCTATTTGAGACAAACAAGGATCTATTTCAAACTCATGCTTTTAGTTATGTGCATGCGATGCAAAATACCTCTAGTTCTGGTAGAGTATATAGTATGGTTCTGGTATATACCTCTAGTTCTGGTAGTTCTGGTATATAGTTCTGGCAACGTCAGCCTGTCGCGACCAGCTGCGAAAAGCAGAAAACAGTCCTACTTTTCATGTAGAGTCTCGAGACAGACACGGACTATTCTCTGCGACGTCTTCGACATACGGAAGACCTGGTGACGTGAAAGCGAAATGACTTTGTAGGTTTACCAGTAGCCAGTTTGATGTTGGTGACACTGTTTGCCCTGGGAATGTAGGCTAACTATTATTCAGTCGTGTGATTACTTAAGACCGCCCGCGATGAGTGTCGCGGTAGCTCGGTGGCTAGGATGCCCTGCGTCCAACGCGTTTATCGTGGGATCAAATCCCGGTCGTGTCTGTTTTTTTTCTTCTTCGATTTACGCGAGTGTACGATTACAATTGAACGATATCAGCGCCTCTAGGAAGTACCTTTCACATGACAACCACGCGAAAAGGATCAGACCACGGTACGCAGAATCAGTTGTCGCGCGTCAGTCGCGTCCGATCAGGCGACAGCCACACGACTGTCGCCTCAGGCCGCGCGGCTGTTTTCAGTCGCGCTGCGTTGCGTTGCGTCGCTTGAAAATCGCGGGATGTGAGGCGACCTTTTGACTGATGACCCTCGCCGTTCATTAGAGACACACTGATGCCGGATGGCTAACGCCGTATTCACAGCTGGGACATCTCGTAATGGACACATGGAAGATCGCGAATCCCTTCCAGTTTCAAACAATTCCAGAACATCTTCATAAACATCAGCAAAGCACAGCTAAAAATTGCATGCCGAGTAGGATCAACGGTTCTCGTACCTATTGTTGAAAACGTGTATGAGTTATCGCAGGTGGATAAGTCCTCTATGGCACTACCTGTTAGATATATCGGTTTAGCACCCTGTCACTGTCTCAAACCAGGGGCGGATCTGAATCGGAGTATCGGGGCCATACCCCCAAGAACGAATGATATGGCCTGAAAGCTGGTGCATATGCTGGCCTTATTTAATGGGGTAGGGGACAATTTTGTAAGGTACCATTTTTTTCTCATACAAACAAGGATAATTTTTCATAATGTAAATATTTTTTTAAAATAAAAAATGCGAAATGAACTCAAAAATGATTAAAAACTAAAACAATTAATCTCATGTCCTTGTAGTTGTGACGTCACGACCATAATAGTGCAAATCAAAAGTGCCGTCACAAATCACGAGTGTCGTGACGTCACAAACAAAATCAAGAAAGTGTGTTAATATGAGAAGTTAAGAGGAAGTTTTAGGGCAGAAAGCGGTCTAAGATGTGTATGAGAAGTATATAGAAAAATCGAGAAAAATATGCTCAATTTGTTATGCGTAAAAGCCCACTACCTGTCCCCCACCCCATTGCAGGCGTTAGCAGGTGAAAGGCGATGAGTTTTTTGTATTGTGTCGGCATTTTTTTTTGTGTGGTTGCCAAAAACAACTTTTTTGTCCGCTCTTTTCCCCTACATACTTGGAACAAAAGTTAATGCTGAATCAGCTTCATATGTCAATCTTATTTTCATTGTACGTTCAATATATTTTTGCTCACTTTAAATAACGTTGTTTTATATGTTCCTGCTCTATTAGCACCTTGCTGCACACGTTACATCGTTCAGACACCTTGAACTGTTTTCCCTTCTTTATTATTACTCATTATTTTTCTTCTTGACGTTTTTTTCGGTTAACACAAAATTTGCATGGGAAGCTTATACTTTTTCGGTTTTATTGGCTTTATATATGCTATATATGCTATATGATATATATGCATTGCTATATGCTTGAAGATGGTTTGTATCTAATTTAATGATTTGTCCCTAAGACTAGTTTTTTGTATTTTTTTATCAGATCAAATGCTTTACACCTCATGGTGGTACGCGCCATTAGGAATTCGTGCCACCAACGATGTGTTGTAAATTTGTCCTGCAGTTTGTCTAGCTTCGTCTCCTAGCCCCGGGGACATGCCATTGTTGTTGATGGGGTTGGAGGGAGCTAGTTGGTGATAAATGTATTGCTTGCTTTTATTGGGAGGATTATCAGCAGAATTTCGCGCGTCTCTTTTCTCACGCTGTTTTCAAGTAAGCCTTTGTTGTTCTTCGCGACAGTGCGTATTGTGCGATGTTATTATAACTTCTTGCGTGCTTGAGATTCGAGAATCTCAACATTGCTTACTTTTCATTATTATATTAACACACGTCCTGCTGGGGGTGTTTGAGTAACCAAATAAGTTTTGCTGTTTTCCCTTCTTTATTATTACTCATTATTTGCACACCTCTCCTGAAATGCTTTGATCCCAGGTCATCTCAGGCGACGGCTCCAGGTCATTTTCAGCGAACAATCTCGAAAACGTACAAGGTGAGGTAACTCAGAGAATAAGCAACGGATTCAAATCAAAATGACAGCATGTCATGACGTCACTGGGGACTACGATTATCCTATCTCAAAACCTCGGTATCTGCGACCTAAGGTCGGGTCAATTTCGAGACTTCCTCCATTGGAGAGTCAATAGGGTAATAGCAAATGCCTCCTATTCAGAATTTCGCATATGATCTGACCAATTCGTTCAGTCATTTTATTTTAGCTCATTCTTGACCGAGCAGCAGCTTTTACTTCGTGACCCCTACCAGGTCAGCTGAGGTCATCTGATTTCACCGAACCCTTTTGGCAATAACTTCTGTTAAAAGAATGTTAGTAAGAGTTTTGTAAGAGCCTTCTATTGTTTTTTTTGAGTTTGCTTCTATCCATAATTGTGGCCAAGATATTTAAGTTATTTTTTGGAGCAAAGTCCTAAAATGTGAGAAAAAAAAATTTCCATTTGATAGCCTCTGGTGACTTCAGTATTGACCTGAGTCAAACAATGACGCTAATAGCTTCGAAATGATTTTTGACGAGATATCGAGCAGTATTTGTATACTTCATCAACTCCTCACAGGAGTCCAGTTCAAGGGACTGCCCCCCCCCCCCCCAGCAGGGTGTGGGCTAATAATGGGTGACGAAGGTTAGAGTAGAATGTGTGTTATGGCTTTGGCTCCTCTGAACAGAGAGCAGGGATCTCTCTCTTCATTCCAGGGATGGCGTTGCACCGCGATCGTAAATATTTGTCTGTACATTCGTAGGTGTGTCAACTTTTCCCTTGTGGCGGTCTTGATGTACTGGGTAAAGCGCTCGCCTGGTGATCGGAAGGTGCCAGGTTCGAGCCTCCTCGCTACCGCCCCACTTGTGAGCGCGTTCGCCTCTGATTGCCTCAATAGGGGATTATAGCGTTGGGACGGCAAGCTGCTTTGCGTCCCAACGGGCCGGACGGACTGGAATAATTATTATTAAATATTCTAGCGTATTTATGTTGTTAAGCGTACGCATAACTTCAGATGTGGTGTGAACACATTCTGAAGCAATTGTGTCGAGCATAAAACTTTCCATTAACGCTGTTAATGGAGTCATTTACTCGATTTAAAAACTTACGCGTGGATCCGTGCACAGCGAAAGGTCGCTTTGTCGTTTGTCATGCCGGTAGTGCGATTTGTTGCGTTTGCGTTTGTGTCTAAACAAAATGATTGGTTTGATTGCAGTCTATGACAAATCACACGGACGCCTCATGATGTTTTCATATTCTTTATATGTTTGTTTAGTCGGATCGTGATACCTTCAGTCTAAGGCAGTTTGTTTTTGTTGTTGGTTCTATTTCCTTTTTTTCTGCAGCATGTGAATTCAGTACAGGAAAAGCAGGCCGTCGGCAATAGGGTTGGGAACTCAACTTTAAGAGTCGATGCTAAAATGTTATCCAGATTTTAACAAAATGTATGGTACTTTAAGTTCACCTCAGCAATGAACAGTTCCAAAGAAAAATGAAAAAGGAGTCGCGATGTTATTTCACAACATTCTTGAAGAAAAGACACTCTTGATAGTGTGACGTCACATTTCACCTTCATCTGTTGACAACTATGGCGCACCCGGCGCACCACGGAAGAAACGTAAATAATACGTGTATACATGGGCAAGACCATATATATGGGCAAGCCTTATAATAATAACAAGCCTTTAAATAATATACATGGGCAAGCCTGATAACCAGGTAAGGACACGAGCCATTTGACCTTGAACTCGGCGGACCGCCGGATGACGTCACTGGCGGTGCCCGGCTCCTTCGTCGGCAACGATCTCAAGCGCATGGCTGTAACTCGTAAACGACAAAAAAATACTACCCTCTAGAGGCATATTTTCGGAATCAGCGCATCGAGGAGGCCCTGTATGCAAAATTTGTGGCAAATCGAGACACCTCAGAATGTCACACTGCCAGTGTGGTATCTAATGCTGCTAATTTGATGAACGCCAGCGGGCAAGACTGTGAATACTGCCGGGGTCCCGACATCACGTAAGGCAGGGTAATTTTGGATTCGGGCACCACAAGCAATTTTGAATTGGCAGGCAGATAGGTCAAAATGGCTATAAATAAGTCCTATTATACTGCTTTAACCCGGTAGTCACTGGGGTATATTCTGTAACACGACTCACTGGGAGGGGGGGGGGGGGGGTTAGCCCTCCCCTGGTATCTTCAGAACCAATGATTGCAGCGGAACATGCAAGGCGGCATTCGGAAGCGCTCAATGAGATAAACATAACGTAAGCTTAAACATTTCAAATTAAGGTTACATGTCAGGTCACGGTCAAGTCAAACGTTAAAATCGAGGTATTTTAGTTTATGGACAATACTTGCCATCCATGGCCTTCGATTGCGCCTATAATCACCCAAAGTGCTGTCAAAGGTATGATACATATCCCACATGAGCTAAAGTGAGATTGTTGGAAAAGATCAAGGTCAAGGTCAGGTCACAAAAAGTCACTACACACACAATATCTACGAAAGTCATGCAGCACATGTTTCATGGATGCTTTTACGCGTATAATTCGATAGTGGTAGTCATTTACCACCTGACTTCATTTACGTGAAGTTAGTGTCAAGTTCAGGCCAAGTTCAGGTCACGGAAGGACACAATTTGAAATTGATAAATCGAAATGAAAAAGCATGTTTCTATATCAGTTTTATCTAACAAAAACAGTGCTGGCATTCATTTGTCTGTATCCGGTCAATACACGCCAAAAAACTCAATCTCAAAATATGACGTCATGATTTACCCACACTTTATATGCCATGACAGTCAAAAAAGATGATATCATTTTGAAAGAAAGAAAAATTGTTTTTAGATTGCATTTTGCTTCAAATGCGGCATTTGTACGGCCTGGCAAAGTTTAGCCGATTTTGGTGTCAAAATCGTGTTTAGAGACGTCACTAAATTCACGATATCTCGAAAAATAACTGGCGAAATTGGTTGCCTTTTCTTCTCAAAAGATGTAAAATGATGTCCAGAAAGGTACTGAAAGTTTGGCGTCGATATCTGCATTAGTTATTTATATATTCCTAATATTCCTAAGGGGGGCTAAAAAAGCCCCCCAGTGACTCGCGGGTTAAAGAAAAGGGTACAGGGAAAGGTGTACAAATCCTGCATTGTGCCGAGCTGTCAAAGCAGCACCATGCAAACTCGCAAAAAGACCTTCGTCTCTGTCCCAAGTGACCATGGTCTGAGCCGACGGTGGGCTGCAATGACAAGAAGAGTGGATGGAAAGACTTCGACATCATCTAGTCAATGGTATTGCTGTGAGGATCATTTTGAGGTGATATATTTTGTGTTAGATTTGAGGGATTGGTGCTCATATCAATATGTTTCAGGCACTGAAGTCGAGTTCTGAACGGGGAATCACTTCTACCTACCTGGAGGCTAAACAATTTTCTGGTAACCAGAAGATAACAATGTCAGTCAGGCATATATGAAGGAACAAAGTTATGTATAGCACATGTTTAAAATATATCAATGTGCTGCTCTGACCATGGCTCGTGACTAACCAGGCATAAACAAGTGCAATTTTCTTGCGTTGGTTGTTTCAAACCTCTCCCATGCGAGTGCTGCATATCCTGCAGATATTCACACACATACTCAGTCCCTGCCGCACGCATGCCTGAGAATATCCACAGGGTACGTACACTATGCAGCATTCTCTTGCTCTGGGCTACTGAGCTCACCTTCGATTTTGGTTTAAACTTGCGATGTCTGCTCATCTCAGGTCAAGCTCAAGTCATGTTAGAGCTATTTTAGCACCCCGCTCAATAGTTTTGCTTCTCCATATATGCCGTACTTATGCGTTGAATGCCTAATGCCACTCACCCTCACTCACACTCACACTCACACTCACACTCACACTCACACTCACACTCACACTCACACTAACACTCATACTCACACCCACACTCACACTCACACTCACACTCACACTCACACTCACTCACACTCACACTCACACTCACACTCACTCACCCTCACTCACCCTCACTCACACTCACTCACTCACACTCACTCACTCACACTCAGTCACTCACACTCACTCACTCACACTCACTCACGCACACTCACACTCACTCACACTCACTCACACTCACTCACACTCACTCACACTCACTCACACTCACTCACACTCACTCACACTCACTCACACTCACTCACACTCACTCACACTCACTCACACTCACTCACACTCACTCACACTCACTCACACTCACTCACACTCACTCACTCACTCACTCACTCACTCACTCACTCACTCACTCACTCACTCACTCACTCAATCACTCACCTACACACTCTCACTCACCCTCACACTCAAACTCGCTCGCACTCACGCTCACACTCACACTCACACTCACTCATACTCATACTCACACACATATACATACACACACTCACCCTCACTCACTCTCATTCTTCACTCGCTGTTGCGAACAATTCGAATCGACTCATTTCTTGACTCATCCCCAAAAAGGTTCAGACTCATGAGTCGATTCATGAATCGACTCGGAGTTCGTTACAAATCTGTTCCATAGTCGCTAGGAGCGGCGCTTACTGCATGCAATTCGTGGCGCGGTCCGAGACTCTGCCGTGCCAGATTCCGGGACGGCTCGTGACGTCATCGTGTTCCCGATAGCATGGCCGCCGCTGTCCTAGGCCCGGACCCCGCTGCGGCCATGATCTGAGGCGGCCACCTGCCCTCCCGACATGCGGGCTCCGCCCAGCCTACGTAGCTCACTCTTTTCGTTCCATTCTCCTCCACAGGCCCGGCTGTTCACACCCATTATGTTTATTTACAGGTACCGAATGTATGCCGACTGCGTAGTGCCAAGTGCCGCCCCGTCACCACCCACACTCCCCGTCCCGCCAATGATTAAAAACCCGCTTCCTGCCGCTGGCCCGCTCCTCGATCCATTAAGCCAAGTTGCCGGCCAGCCGCACCTTTTCGTTCCGCCTTCTCTGCCCCCACACATATCTGCCCGGCCTTTCCCCATGCTCATACACACACCTTCTGCCTAACCCTCCCCTGCGCTCATACAAACATCCTCTGCCCGGCCCCCAAATGCGTGGTCTGTCCACATACCCCTCCCCTGTTCCCCGCTGATGCCCTCCAACGGATGAAAAGCCCCGTTAACCCGGGCTGGGACGGGAACAGCTGGGTCGTCCCTCCCCGCCGAGTGACGTCATATCGCCCGAACCAACACCCCAGCCTGGGTCGTCCAGCGTGAATAACATGGCTGATGGGATATGGGGCGTAGGTTGGGTCATATAATGGATAATCGGATATATAGCGGGCTAGAGGAGCGAGCGAGATCCCTTACTTGTCAACATGGAGACTAGTCTGATGCGCTGATGGTCGACTCCGAAGCGTGACACCCGAGGCAGAGTGTCGGGCCCGCCCCTCACGGCGCTGCTGGGACGCCATCTCCTGGCATCAGCTGACGTCACTGCTGGCGTACTCTCCTTTGGCGCGATCCTCCTGGCTCCATGTCTCGGCGCGACTGCCCTCCTCTCCCTCCCGCGAGTGACTCCTGTTGTTCCTCTCCTCTGCCCAATATATATCCTCTTATTTCCGAGGCCGGCCGTGCGACTTCCCGTCCACCTGCCCTCTGCGACGGTGGCTTCCGTCTGCTAAATGGTCCCTTCCGGCCTGTTGATCTGACTCTTGTTAGTGTTCCCTATCGTCCATGCCGGGGCTGGTTAGCGACATCCGACGTTAAACGGCTCCCCCTGTTTCTTGACGGATCAGTTACCTCCGACTCTTGTTGGCGACCCCGACTATTGACCGGGTTCACCCTGTGCTGATTAATCCTCCAAATCCGCTTCCTGTGGTGTTTTGCTGTTCCGGTTAACCGGTTAATCAGCTCCCTCCGGCCTCTCGCTATTGCGTCCCGGTGTTGTTTCCTGTTCTGGTTAACCCGGGTGCGTGGCTAAGCATTTATATCCGTCGTTGTTCCCACCTGGCCTAGGCGGCCAGGTGTCTGAGTTTGCGCAGGGGCGTGGCGCTTCTTCTCGGGTTTTCACACCTGGCGATTGGGAGTGCTGCTCTCCATTTGTCTGAATGGTGTGAAGACCTAACAGAATGTTACGTCTCGCCTGGTCCCTTCCTGACACGCACCTGCGTCCGGCCAGCTGCCTAGTATGCGCCGGCCGTCCCTCCACCGCCGCCTTAGGCGCGAGTGGCTTCCTGGCCGGCTGTCTCACTGGTAGCTCTATTTGATCCGCTGTCGGCAAGCTACGTCGTAATTGCGAGTCGGCGGAATGCTGGCCATTGACTTCGGCACGTCCTGCTCTGCTGGTCTCTGGTGGTGGGGGAGGGGGCATCCGGTCTTCGTACGTGACGGGAGGGGGAATTGTCGGTCGGATGGGTCAGGTACCGTGGTGCTCGGCGATTAATGCTCTCTTGGTTCTCTGTATACCTGCTGACGTTTCTTTGTCAGTGGCCAGGTCCGCCCTGTGGTGAACTAAATGCTGAAAAAGTCGGCTGTACGGTTATTCAATGTTACCAGCGTTACACCATCCCATTCCCATTCTTATATTGGATTCCATTCCATGAAGGGCTCTAAACAGCAGCGAACCAATTAAGCTATTCGCTTTTACCATCTTAAAAGCGGCCTTCCACATCAAATACAAACCCACGTAGAGAGGACAACTACCCCAGGTCCTCTTTACCCCAAATTACCGTTTCACGTTTGGACAAACATTTCAGAATACACGCAACAAAAGATGACTGTTAGTTTATGGCGCATTTACACCTATACTATTGCATTCCAGGAGCACTAATAGGAACATCCAATTAGGCACCGACACCGTGGCAATCTCAACATTTCCATTGCACTAAAATTAGAACAGAAATATAAAATATCACATTTTTTGTCGCGGGGCGAAAACTGTCACCTCGATCGCCGAGACGTCGCAGTCGGAACTCCGAAGTGCGTCAACATAATGCAGTATTAGTTTGGGATAATTGCACGTAGATGGCACCACTCATATAAACAGCACAGCCACAGTGGATGGTTCGCATTGCCCCGGTGGTTCACTATACCAGGGCAATGCGAACTATCAACGTGCGTTCTATCAAATTCCGCTTAGCACAATACGACCTCATGTTTTTATGTAATATTCATCACGCGAGGATTGACAGTTCTATTCTGCTGGCAGCGTTTGGTTTGTCTGTGCCGGGGCGTTCGACACGTACCCTTGCCCTGTGTAATGTTTGGTTTGTCTGTGCCGGGGCGTTCGACACGTACCCTTGCCCTGTGTAATGTTTGGTTTGTCTGTGCCGGGGCGTTCGACACGTACCCTTGTCCTGTGTAATGTTTGGTTTGTCTGTACCGTGGCGTTCGACACGTACCCTTGCCCTGTGGAATGTTTGGTTTGTCTGTACCGGGGCGTTCGACACGTACCCTTGCCCTGTGGAATGTTCCTCGTGGAAGGGTGAACACAATCCGTTTTCGGAACGTTTTCATCCGAACGTCATCCCTGTGTAACTGATTCTGATCTGATTCTGATTCGACCGGATTTCAGCGGCGGTATATTTGTGGAAATCAGGTAAAGTAAATCAAAACGATAAATAGCAGAGCATACAGTGTCACAGGGTTAAGTGTTCATGAGAAGTAAAATACACCACCACACTGTTTGGCGGATACACATTGACACACATTTTGCATAAGTGCATCGGTCGCCAAAGAGGTCAGCGCTGGGAATGTTCTCGTACGGAAGGTTTGCCCGACGAGGTAGGCGACAGAACATCCCGTTCTTAATTGTCTCGACTCTGGCGATAGGAACAGGTAAAATTGGTTGCGTGCGAGTGGGTCTGGCAGGAACTGCAAGACCAAACATGCCCTGGATGTCAACCGAATCAAAGCGTCCCCCAAACACACCATGCAAGAAAATAAAGTCGTGCTGCGCTAGTCGAGAGGTAATCCGTAAGACTCCGAAGTGGTTAAGCAAGTGTGAGTAGTCAAGTGAGTCAGATGGGCGGTTTGAGTTCAAGGCCAGCCAAATCAAGAACTTATGTTGAACTCTATCCAGTCGCACGGTGTGAGACTTGGCAGCACCCGACCAGATTATGCTGCCAAACTCCAAAATAGAGCGAATATGCGCGTTAAAAGCCGTGATGAGAGGAGCTGGCTTGAACCTGCGACCTGCCGACGCACGTGACGTTTGAAGTGAACGCATGTAAATCCCCAGGGCGCGATTCGCTCTCCCGATAAGGCCGTCGATGTGAGAAGCAAAGGTCAATTTCGGGTCTAAGAAAACGCCTAGATCGCGCATCTCAGATACGCGGTCCAAGGTGATGTCGTTGATGGAGTATGACGTCAAGACAGGTGTTTTGCGTGAAGTGAATGTTATGACCTTGCACTTTATCGGATTCAGTTTTAGTTTCCAAGCATCAGACCAAGCACAAGGGTTTTCCAAGTCGGTCTGAAGAGCGACGGTGTCGTCTGGGGAGCGAATCTGCCTACAGAGCTTCAGGTCGTCAGCGTACATGAGACATGTTGACGATATGTGAGACGGAACATCGTTGCAAAATAAAACGAACAAAATGAGACCACATATGCTGCCCTCTGGCATCCCCGACCCAACAGGCACTTAGCTAGAAGTCTTCCCGTTCAGCACCACACACTGATCTCTCCCGCATAGGTAGGACTCAAACCACCTGAGGGCAGCACCGGACAGATGATTGGAATGATGGAGTTTGTGAAGAAGGAGAGTATGGCTGACACTGGTAAAAGCTGGGGAGTAATCAGTGCAGATTACATCTGTCTGGAGACCGTCGGCGATCGAGTCCCATAACTGCTTCACGAGGCAGGTTAGGTTTGTGGTGCAGGAGCGGCGGGGCAGGAAGCCATGCTGGGCCGGGGAAATCACAGGTGAAACATGGTGCATCAGCTGGTCACACGTGTGACGCTCTAAGAACTTCAAACAAATGGACAGAAGCGATATTGGCCGATAATTAACGAAATACAATACAAACAAATATAATTGCGCTCAGCGTTGTGAGGAAAATCATTATGAGTACTATCGCCACCATTGACCCTATCCTCAAATATTACTCTAAAAGTTGACAAATTACCAAATGCAAATTATTCCGATATATTTCGAGCACAGCTCTTCGTCTGTCGTTAACCTAAACCTAGTCCCACAATGCAGAAATCGTCCCAATTGCCTTATCTATGCCCACAAAATTCAAATAATGCACTTCGTGACTATTTCATATCCCACCCCTCAGTTCCAATATCCATCTCACGAATCACATCCAATCACAACATGCAATTCATACAGCAGCAAGCAGCTTGGGTTTCAGGCATACAACATACATTCTAAAGCATCTTACAAGTACCGCGTAGCTATCCACAATACCTAGTGTGGAAGAAGTTGCCATGATGTAGTATTGTCATTAATGCCTCGCATCTCGAATGAAAATAGATTCAGCGATCCTCCTATCCGCTTCGTCTCTGCAGACACTGCAGACACGTGTCTCTGCGGACACGCACTGCCAGAATCCTGCGTGTCTGCAGAGACGAAGCGGATAGGAGGATCGCTGAATCTATTTGCATTCGAGATGCGAGGCCTAAAATTAATGACAATACTACATCATGGCAACTTCTTCCACACTAGGTATTGTGGATAGCTACGCGGTATTTGTAAGATGTTTTAGAATGTATGGTGTATGTCTGAAACCCAAGCTGCTTGCTGCTGTATGAATTGCATGTTGTGATTGGATGTGATTCGTGAGATGGATATTGGAACTGAGGGGTGGGATATGAAATAGTCACGGAGTGCATTATTTGAATTTTGTGGGCATAGATAAGGCAATTGAGACGATTTCTGCATTGTGCGACTAGGTTTAGGGTTAACGACAGACGAAGAGCTGTGCTCGAAATATATCGGAATAATTTGCATTTGGTAATGTTTCAACTTTTAGAGTAATATTTGAGGATAGGGTCAATGGTGGCGATAGTACAAACAAATATACATACATCATCTGGAGACAAATAACAGAGCTGAGAGTCATCACCGGCCGGCCGAGGCGGCGGTCCAACTGTCGGCGGCCGAGAGACCACACTGGCCGGCCGAGGCGGCGGTTCGACTGTCGGAGGCCGAGAGTCATCACCGGCCGGCCGAGGCGGTGCAGTCCAACTGTATGAGGCCGAGAGTCATCACCTGCCGGCCGAGGCTGTGCAGTCTTACTGTCGGAGGCCGAGAGTCATCGCCGGCCGGCCGAGGCAGTGCAGTCTACTGTCGGAGGCCGAGAGTCATCACCGGCCGGCCGAGGCAGTGCAGTCCAACTGTATGAGGCCGAGAGTCATCGCCGGCCGGCCGAGGCGGCGGTTCGATTGTCGGAGGTCGAGATTCATCACCGGCCGACCGAGGCGGTGGTCCGACAGTCGGATTACCGGGCTCAGAATCACCGGGCTCATTCTTTAACTCAAACTCAAAACTAATTTTTAAACTCTGACACTAGTGATTGCCTTTTTATATCTACTGTATCTTCCTTTAAATCTCGCATAATAAGCTTCACAAGGACCCTAGATGCCAGTGTTCGTCACGGGCCCACCAATCCCTGCCAGGGTCCGGCCGGGGGCATATTTCCCAAGTGTATACAGCTGGTGGGCGTGTTTGGAAATAGCGACCACTTAGGGAGAAATAAATCAGTCAAAAATATAGATATTGCTTTGATTTTGTTTTTGTTTGGAAGATCGTCCATACTTGGGTCTCAAATATATCTTCAACTTTTCGAATATATTTGAAATTTTTTATTTTGGGAAATTGTTCCCCCGTAAAATCATTTGATTTTGTCATCCCAAAATACAATTTTCAAATATATTCAAAAACCGGAAGATATATTGGACACCCAAGTATGGACGATGCGCCCCCTCAAAAAAGCAACATCTAAATTTTTGACTGACTTATGTCTCCCTAAGTGGTTGTTATTTCCAAACACGACCGCCAGCTGTATACACTGGAAAATATGCGGCCTGGGCCCATTAACAGAGGTGAAAAACTGCTTACTTGGCCACTGGAGTGGAGACAGAAAGACATCGGCAACAAAATACCAATAGACCTAATATTGTTAATTACAAGTATTGTTTTAAGTCATTTCTGTTTTTCTTTTGACCGCCGTACAACTACCACATAATATTCTTCATAACTTTATAGAATAGCTTTCACGGCATTTAATTTAGTACTTGTTTCCTCATCTGTTGCGAGACAGGCAATAGTGGGCGAAAGGTAATACCTGGCGAGACAGGCACGATCTTCATAAGGGTTTTCTTTCCTGGTGCACAATGGGAATTTTGACCCTTAACCGCCTGTCTCGCGAGCCAGTATTATTTTTCAGCCTCCCTCACTGACATTAATATAATACCTAGACAGCCAACTCGCGCGCCGCATACGCCGGACGCCCGTTCCCACACTGTGTTGGTGGCGTCCAGCCGTCCTGGGGGGCAAAACATCGCGTGCGCCATAGGGACCAATGTATAAATGGCCAAATCTGAACAGCGCCCTGACTGGGCTACACTTGGGAAAGTGGTGCAAAGTAGCAACATATTATTCGTTGGAGATTCTAGATTGAGCCCAAACGATTATAAAGTTCCACCTGGTCATGAATTTCTGGAGAGCAGCTGATGATCGGTTACCATGACCTTATTTGGGGGGTACAATACACGGGAGTCCTGTTCCATGGTCCGTTTGCATATGCGATCTAGCCCTCCAATCCACTACCCACACCAAGAGGATGATTACGGCAGTGGAGTTAGCGGTGTGCGAAGTTCGAGGTCGGGTTTTAAGGTACTGGTGACCAGGGGGGGGGTCACTGGAACATTTCTGCTAGGCTCTGTAGGGGTTACGTGATGGGCAGCGGAGACGCTGTATAAGTCAGACTGGGGGTTCCACGGACTGTTGGCAAGGGGGCTGTCTGGGTGTAGCGCTGACGCTTGTGTGGAGGAGTAGGGTGATACATAGGGGAGTTGAGGTGCAAAACGGCTGGGATTGAACAGATGATAGTGGGTAATGGGTTGCATGGTGGAAAGTGGGAGACGAGTGGGGGGGACCAAATCGGGGGGCTGGGTGGAGTTAGTTAGTAGGAGTGTGTGTGAGTGTAGTGTGTCTTGTTTTGTTAGTGTGTGTGTGTGGAGTGAGTGTGTGGGTGTTGTTATTGGTAGTGTGAATAGTGTATGTGTGTGTGTGTGTGCTAGGGAGATTAGTAGTTGTAGTTTGTTGTGTGTGGGTGTTGTGAGTGTGTGTGGTGTGTTAGTAGTGGCTGGTGGTTGTGAGTCGAGTGGAGGGTAGGGGAGTGTGTTGTCGTGAGTGTGTCGTCTGGTGTGTGTGTGTGTTTGTGGTGTATGTGTGTGTGTTAGTGTTGTGACGTGGCTGGCATGTTGTGTGTGTGTGATGATGTGTTGTGTGTCGTGTGCTGTGTGTGTACGTGTCGTTCGTCTGAAGTGTGTGGGTGTGTGTCCGTGATGTGTGTGTGTAGTGTGTGTTTTTGTAGTGTCGTGGAGTTGATGTGTGGTTGTGTGGTGTGTGTGTGGTGTGGTTGTTGTGTGTGTCGTCGTAGTGTCGTGGTGTGGTCGTGTGTGGTGTGTGTGTTGTGTGTACGTGTTGTTGTCGTGTGTTGTCAGTGTGTGAGTGAAAGTAGTGTGAACGCTGACCGTGTCAGTGCTGTGTGTGTGTGTACGTGTAAGTGTGTGTGTTGTTGTGTAGTAGTGTGTAAGTGCTTGATGTGGCCTGTGCTGTCAGGAGGGTGTGTTCGTTGTCGTGTGTGATGATGTAGTCGTGTGTGTAGTGTAGTGTAGTGTGTAGTTTTGTGTTGTTGTGGGATGTGTGGGTCGTTGTTGTGTATGTGTGTAGTTTCGTGGTGTGTGTGTCCGTAGTTGGTAGTGTGTTTGTTAGTGTTGTGGTGTGGTTGCTGTGTGTGGGTGAATTGTTAGTAGTGTGTGTCGGGTCGTGTCAGTCGTGGTGTGTGTGTATGTGGTAGTGTGTGGATGTAGTAGTATAGAGTAGTGTAAGATAGTGTGTGTGTGTGTTGTGTGGTGTGTGTGTGTGTGTTAGTAGTGCGCGTATGTCGTGTGTTGTGTGTAGTGGTGTGTGTGTGTGTGTGTTCGTGTGTTAGGAGATGCTGCTGTGTGTGTTGTCGTGTGTTACGTGCTTGTCGTTTGTGTGCTGAGTGTGTGTTGTTCGTGTGTCGAGTGTGTGTGTGTGTGTGTGTGTGTAGTGAGTGTTTGAGTGTTGTGTGAGGGAGTGTGTGATAGTGTAGTGTTCGCAGTGGTGTGTTGTGTGTGAGTGAGTGCTGTGTGTTAGACGTGGTGTGTAAGATGTGATGTGAGTGGGTTTGTTAGAGTGAGCTGAGTGCGTGAGTGGGTCGAGTGAGTGCGTGAGTGAAGTGCGATGAGAGCGTGACGAGCGTGCGTGAGTTAGTGAGTGCGTGAGTGCGTAGCGTTCGCTGCGAGGTGCGTGAGTGCGTGCAGAGCGTGATTGAGATGTGCAGTGAAGTTCGTGAGTAGGTCGAGTTGCGTGCGTGAGGTCGAGTGCCGGAAGTGCAGTGACGTGCAGTGAGTGCATTTGCAGTGCAGTGAGTGCGTGCAGTGCGATGAGTGAAGATCGTGCAGTGATTGAGTGCGTGCAGTGCGTGCAGTGAGTGACCGGTGAAGTGAGTGTGAGTGAGTGCGAGAGTGAGATGCAGTGAGTTGAGTGACGTGAGTGGAAGTGAGTGAGTGCACTTGCGTTGAGTGCGTGAGTGAGTTAGTGCAGTGAAGTGAGTGAGTGAGGTGAAGTGCAGTGCGTGAGATGGCTGATGATGTGCGTGAGTGAGACGAGTGAGTGAGGTGCGCTGAGCTGAGTGGAGTGACAGGTGAGTGAGTAGAAGTGAGTGAGATGCAGTCGAGTAGTGATGTGCGTGAGTGAGTACGCGTGCAGTGCAAGTCGACAACAAACTCATCTCAGCTCGCAGTGCACGAGAGTGAGTGAGTGGAGGAGATGAGTGCGTGAGTGAGTTAGTGCGATAGGAGAGTGCAGGCTGAGTGAGTGAGAGCGTGAGAGCAGTGACGTTCGATGAGTAGATGTGATGTGCGTGAGTGGTGAGTGCACGTGCGGCGTGCGTGAGACTTAATAGTGAGTGAGTTGAGTGACGTGCGTGAGTGACGTGCGTGCGTGTAGTGAGTGCGTGCGTGATGGAGTTGCGTGCTGTGCAGTTAGGGCCGTGCTGGCGTGCGTGAGTGAGTGCACGTGAGTTGCGTGCGTGAGTGCGGAGTGCTGAGTGCAGGTGACAGTGAGTGAGTGACGTGCGTGAAGAGCGTGAGTGAGTGAAGTGCAGTGCTGGTGCGCTGCAGAGCGAGTGAGTGAGTAGAGTATGAGTGAAGTGAGTGAGTGACGTTGAGTGACGCTGAGTGCCGTTGAGTGAGGTGCCTAGACGTGAGGACACAAGTTGGAGTGAGCGGAGTGAGTGACGTTGGATGTGAGTGAGTGAGTGAGTGAGTGAGTGAGTGAGTGTCGTTGAGTGAGTGAGTGCGTGAGTGACGTGCGTGCGTGTAGTGAGTGAGACGCAGTGACCGTGGACGTGACGTGGAGGTGAGTGAGTCAGAGTGAGTGAGTGAGTGAGTCGTGCGTGAGTGAGTGGAAGTTGAGTGAGTGAGTGAGTCGAGTGCGCTGAGGGAGTGCAGTGCGTGAGTGCGTGCGTGAGTGTAGTGAGTGTAGTGATGAGGAGTTCGAAGTGAGTGATGTGCTGTGCAGTTGCGTGAGTGAACGTGAGTTCGAGTGTGT